>SKCR01037032.1:0-216714 GCA_019454045.1 Zanthoxylum bungeanum | reverse complement strand
CATATATCTAAAGGAACACCAAAACCCAAAGCAGCCATAATCCATATGTCATGTTGGTTGACAGAGTTGATATGCCCCTTATGAGGCAGCAAAATGGACTGAAATAGCTCTATAAATACTTGCATCTCATATCCTAATTCTACTTTCTTTAGGACATGGATGTCAGGATATGATTGAGGCACTAGTGCATCCTTGAGAACAAATTCCATAACTTGACTCTCAGATATTCCCTCAATAGTACGAAATTGCTTGTAGGAGTGCGGTGCGAATGAGACGATTGAGTGTGAAAGAAGACATAGTGAAAGAGACTCTATTAACTTGAGTCTAAAAGGCACATGAAGTATCCGGTAAGACTTGATATACATCTGGTCGGACATACACATTCAAATATTGTCAGGTCGTATTCGAAGAACATCCGACCATATCCAGTTATTATTATTTTACAGGAGTTTTGAAAACCTGGATTTTATCTCTTAAAAGTTTGTTTCACTTTGGTATATAGGATGGAAACTCGAATATAAATTTCATAGCTGATTCTGAATGGACAATAGTATAGTTTGTACTCGGGATACAACTCCACGTACAACTAGAAAATAGTTATAAAAATGCCTCTGAAAGGCCGATTTTATAGAATCGTTTCTATTATTGCCATGTTGTTTCTAGCTTGTTACTATAGCAATGCATGTTCATGCGCTTGTTATTCATCTGGTTTATATAAAATGTCCAGCCAACCCATGATATATCCGGCCATACATCCTTAATGTGAAATATATTTGTCTATGCTTCTCCGAAGCCATACAGGTGAGACATGCACCCCACCTTGATTATTTATTGTCTTTGTTTTGCTTTACATTATTTTTATCATTACTATGCCATTTCTATTTTATTAGTATTGTTAGTTGTGTATGATTCTTTAGTTTCTGACTTTTTGGTTTATAAAAATATTCTGCCAGACATACGATATGTTCGATCAGACATACATGACATAAAGAATGTCTGGCTAGCTTTTCGATGTATTCCTTGGAGTTCATTTCCCTTCCAGCATTCATCCTTATAATTTTCCAAGCTTTCAGAGGGTATCCCCATACAAGACTCATAACCAATTTATGCATAAAAAAATGAAATGACTACATAATACATTTTCCTAAAGTACTTAGTTGATTCACAATCATTATGAACATTGGAATCATCTTCGCAACATCTTCATCGGCTTCCATATTAAAACTATCCAAGTCACATACTAACCGATTGATCTTGGACTTCTTGATTTGGTTTGTGCCCTCATTTATAATTTCCAAGGATTTCCATAAGTCAAATGCAATTCCAAATTTTATAAGTTTGTTCATTTGACTTATATCAATCGAGAGCCTTCGCATTTATTAAAACTTTTAGGTAGTCTTCTCTATTCCATTTGGATTGAGGCTTCGGCACTTCCTCACCATCTCTAACTCTTTTCATCGGAATTACTGGTCCTTTGGTGATCATATGGTATGCGTCAACATCTATGACAAGAAGGTAGTTTAACATCATTATTTTTCAATATTTGTAGTCCGTTCCGGTGTAGAGTGGAGGTCTAGTTGCTGAAGCTCCCTCAGTAAAGTTCATTAAGGTGTTGCTTGTAGATGCCATTTTATCTCTTCTCGGATGGTTAAGTCTTTTGCAATTAGTCCAAGCTCTGATAATTGAAATTACTTATAACCACTTAAACAATATATACCCAAGCGGGGGTGAATTAGGTAATTCAAAAATAATTATGGAAAATAGATTCTTTGTAATTGTAAGCTGTAGATAGCACATGCTTTACCAAGTATTATAATTAACAAGTTTAATGCAATAATCAATTGCAAAGTAGATGAGTTTAGAGAAGAGAGACACAAAACTGATTTTATAATGGTTCGACCAAATCGCTTGCCTACGTCCACTCTCTTCAAGCTCGCTTGTAAGTTCCACTAAGTTTCAACAAATTTTAAACCGAGAGGTCTTTCTTCTAAGGCTCCTCTTAACCTTTACAACAATTCCACCATTGAGAGTAATCACCACTCAACACAAGGAAATTTCACACAAGTGTTTGAATAAGACAAATGTGTTTACACACTATTTGGGAACTCATAAAAGATTACAAATATTTGAATCTGAATTTATTACCAAAATGAAACTAAGCTCATTGAATGGATGAGAAGATGTAAATTTATGAGCTTTTGATTTTGAAAGTCAAAAAATGAAGAAGAGTTAAATCTCTCTTTGTTTTTATTTTGTAAGAATGATATTATAAAATGAAAATTTTTCAAAAGATCAAGAGAGGACACTCAAATGAAGTAGTGTCCAATTTATAGGTAAAAATCTTAATAGACAAGTTTCTCTATGCTGAGACCGGTATGTCGAGTCTTAGAGGCTGGTATGTCGGTATTTGATTCAAACTGCTACTAAATAGTTACTGTTGAGTATTTAATGCGCGAAACCTTCCGAATTACAGAATGATACATAGACCGGTATGGATCTTTACCAGTTCTAGTAATAATGTAAAGTTCAGGCTTAACGGTATCGGACCGGTATGCTGGTTACAGAGGGAGGGGATATTTTGTTTGATTTCGATTTGTTCCGAGATTCGAATGAGGTTCATTTATGGTACGTTTTTCATCACGTTTGAATGTAAGTGTCCAGAGATCTTTTGTTTGCGTAGCGTTCGATATTTCGTTCGAACACAAGTGCCCAAAGACTAATTTGAGTCTCGTTCTTCCTTTCCCCATTATGACAGTTACAGGTACCAGCATGCCAGTCTCGGCACCGATATACCGGTTCCAGAACTCAAAACAGGGCAAAAATGTTTTTAAAGCAATTATGCACTTGACCCTAAATGCTCTAAATGATAATGCATGATTCCTATGGGCTTAGAAACATTTAGATAAGCACTCACTTCTATTGAGAATCCTAAAAACTACATTTGTCTTGCGATTTCATCATTGAACTCCATCTTCGTAATTCACTTTGCTTCGAAACCTTTTTTCTTGCTTTGCGAATGTGCATCGAAGTCGTGAGTGTTAAAGCATCAAAATCTTTCATAGATTATAATATAGTTATACTGTGCATTGTCTATGTTGGAAAAATATTTAATGTCCTTTCGCAATGGTTATCCTTTTTCTTTTCTGGGAAAAAAATAAAATAAAAGATAAAACATTTTGTTGTACATTCATATGCACTATACATACGTGTGATTGATTATATACCAGTTAATGGTAAAATATAAGAGATTCTTCATTATGTATTGGCATAATCCAGAATTATTTCATTATTCTGAATATCGGTTTTACAAGAGTGAAGCTGTAAAGATTGTACTCAATTCTCTGTATGAATTATCGGTCTTATCTGACTGGAGAGGGAAAATACTACCCTTTATCCCGGAGATCTTGTCTTTCTACCTTGAATATCTTTCTTTTTTTGGTCTTCCTTTTGAATATCTCTCTCTGTTTTTTCGTGGTCTTACTTTGTTTCTCTTTTGACTAAAGTTAATAAAAGAACAAAAGGTAGGACGAATAAAAAAAGGAAAAAAGAAACGTGCTGCTTTTGATCATTTGTTTCATTACGTAATTAAAAAAGTTTATGAAAAAAAGTTAGTCAAAAGTTCCAAAACCTATTTAGATTTGTTGTTTAATGTCACAGCAAGAGCCATGCAAAATTAAGTAGTACTAGCTTGCTAGCTAGTGGGTTCTATATTATAGTTTATGAATCTATTTCTTCAATCAGAGACAACAAAGAATTTAAAGGCTCCTTATCCTGTGGTTAATAAAAAAAAAAAAAGGGGGCTTAGAACCACAATAACATCGATCTAAAAGATTACTTGTCTAATTGCTAATTAAAGTGGTGCTTCGTGAATAAATAATTAACAAAAGTCGTGGCCACCAATAAGAGTTTAGAATCTATTTATTGATTATGAGATCCACATATATGTTGAATCTAGTGCGTAAGTACGTGCTCAGCTAATTAGCACACTTCATCAAAATACTCATACTTTATATAATAGTTTTAGGTTAAATTATTTATGGTGGCGTTAGTTGATAAATAATTCATTTAATTATTAGTTTTTGAGTCTAATTTTACTAACTTATTATAATATCTCGAATATTTTTCGGAGTAGTTGTAGAATGTCTCCGAATTAAAGTTAAGGATTTGGAATGTGATGATATTCGAAAATAAGAGTATATGTGTTGGAAAATAGGTCGGAATATTTCAAAGTGAAATTTTATCGCATTGGAAAATGCGTGGTTTCGAGAATCGGTTACGTTATTTCTATTTATATCGTTATACGGGTAAAATTTTCATGTTTCAGATATAAAATAGTAATAGAACTCTGATTGAGTTGATTCTTGAACCATCAGACCTTTTCTTCCCGAGACGAACAACTTTCCTGTTTAACACTTTTTGAAATTTACATCAGAAGGACTTCAAAAATATAAATTTCCGAGGAAGCCCATGACAGGGGCCTGATTGTAATTTCGCGGGGTCAGAATGTAAATTGCAGAAATTTTTCAATATATATTCTGGAAATTGCCAAAATGGCATAATTACCCAAACCTCTCGACTCGGCCCCCCACCCCCAAAATTCGAAGCTATTGTTTCAGGTTACGGAGGCCACACTCTAGCCACCTTTGGTCAGCAGGGTAGCACCGGCCGAGACGTCAGACCATCCTCATTCTATTGGAGGTCGGCGGCCGCCCAAAGGACGTCGGAATCCGGTGAAACGACGTGAAGAACGCGCGATGATAGGTTTTTCGATCCCGGCTAGTCGTTTCTTTTCACGACCAGAGCCACCCGCCAAATCGAAGCTCTCGGAGGGTACTACAAGTTGTCAGTGATAGATTTTTCGTTCCGTGCACGGTTACACACGAAATGAGGAAGAAAGATTTAGTCAATAGTGACCCACTGTGAACAGTAAATCCGATCGGAATTTCGTCGATTCCAGCGCGTTCGTGGGATTGTTTAGAGTGTGTATATGCCTCAAAATCTCGATAAGACCTCTCGGTAAAGATCCGCTAATTTCAAGTTTTCCCTTAAATATCTGGATGTATACAGTAGCTTCGTAGAGTAGTGTAATGGTATAAATTGAATTTTTTTAGTATTAGTATATTGAATATGTGCATTTGGTAGAATCTGAGTGAAAACGAAACAAGTTGGATCGATTCAATAAGTTATGTAAGTTTTCGGTAAAAGTGAGTTTTCCGAGTATAGATGTATTTTCGATCGTAATGATAGATATGAGATATTTATGATGATAAAATAATATATAGATAAACCCGAGTAGGTTCAGAGGGTTCGAGGCCCGTCCATAGCGTTTGCGAAAACTTTTTCGGAAGACTTTTCAAAAACACGTAAACCTATGATTCAAATTAACTAGTGGCATGAATTAGTTTGTAATGATGTTTTAAGAAAAATAGAACTGTAAATCTTGAAATCGAACTTGATTCGGTTGTCCCGAAAAGATCCAGAACTTTGTCAAATCTAAGTCGGGAATTTCATAAGTTACGATTCTAACAGTGTTTTGCCATTTATTTTGGCATACTTAACTAGGACCTGGAGTGATCGTGAAGTCAGGTAAGTAACCCATGCGATGAGTTCTCGAATCATTCTTTTCGTGTTATATATATATATATATGATTGAAATGTTTAGGATATTTAAATATGGATATGAGAAAGGACTTCGAGATCGTGTATAGTAGAGTTAGTCGACCATCACACGTATGGACTTTTGTTATTGCTATGATATGAAGTGAAATGTTTGAGGATAATGCTATGATATAAAGTGAAATGTTTAATGACGTAGATTTCTATTGGTGAATGTGAGTGTATGACCATATAATTATATGTCTATGTATATGTGAATGAACAAGTATATGTATAAGCATTGGTACATGATGATAAGCTATGAACAATTTGAGTATATAATGGTAAAGAGAAGAATTCATGATTTCTGAATTTATATTAGCACACGTAGATGTGCGTCATTGGGATAAGTTTGTTATTGACTAATGCATACAATTTAGCTGTATAGATGTCGAGTTGGTATGTGGTAAGATTTGTCTGAGTGATAGAGGTTTGAGATTGATAGGATACGTATATGGATGGAAATGTATATTTGGTAGGATACTGTATCAATATTTCAGATAAGAATTCTGAATGGTGAATGTTTGATCGATAAGTGTAAATGTGAGGATTTTAAAAGGCTATGGTATCAGAATTTGAAGTAATTGGTATATTCATGTGTTTAATGTATATATGTATGTGTATGATGATTCTGATGATAAAGTAATATTTGTCATATATAAGCTTGTGTAAGAGAAATTGTGTGATGAGTTTGTGTCACGTGATATGTATTTATGTGTGTTTGTTTAACCGGTTAATGATTTCGTGATGTAGTAGTCGAGTTGGTTAGGAAATCCGTTCGAACGTCATTCATCTCATACATATTCTAGTTTCAGCTGCAACCAACAGGAGATGGTCCATTTCAAGTTTTGGAGCGGATCAACGACAATGCTTACAAGCTTGATCTTCATATGGAGTATGGTGTTTCTGCAATGTTTAATGTTTATGAGTTATCTTATTTTGCTTGGCCTATATCAGATCTTAATGAAGCTCATAAAGCCATTTTGAAGATATGGACTTATATGGAGAATTTTTCCTAACTTTGACACTTTTGTAATTCTGCCAAACCTTGTATTATTTTATAATGTTTTTGATATGTTGACTTTATTTTTGATGTAATTAAACTAGTTGACCAAGTCATTAGAGTTAATTATGCTTAAAACCTTAATTATTGAGTAAGCACGTCAATTAGTAGCTTGTATAAGCAGCTAAATTTTTGCTTAAGCTTAATTAGTTTTAATCATTTTTCTTAGTTGCATTAGGTGGGAATGACTTTTGGGGACGTGCTTGACAAAAAGCCAAAGGTAGTTTTTAGACTTTTTAATAATTTTGCCTTTAAGAACGTTTTAGTCGTTTTTTTTTTAGGTTTTCCTTAAGTTGTTATATATAAAGGATTCATTCCTTGAAATGAAAAGGCATAACCATATTCACATTGAAACATCTTCTTCATTGAAGCATCAATGGCAGATTCTTGATCTATGGAGGGATTTCCCCATTTCAATGGCCAATCGACTTATCTAAGCTTAAAAAACTTAGTGGCATCCACAAATGCTAGCAAAACACTCTGAATCAGCATCTTTGAGTTATCAAAGGCATGGTTCCTTGGTGGTTTAGAGCTGACTATGGAGAGATTTGTTCCAACAACTCAGGATTCAAGGTTCTTGGGGAATGTAACAAACTAGGAGTTCACTTGGATTTCTTCAAACAAGTGAGTTCCTCATCAACGTAAAATTAGATTATGAACTCAGCATCAAATATGACTCTAGATTCAGAACATCAACATCCGATTTTGAACTCCATTTCAGGTCTGACTCTGAATTCAAGACTTCAACATCAGACTATGTACTCAGCCTTATATCAGGCTCTGAACATCAGCAAACCATTCGGACCTTTAAACCGGTCAATACTTAGTGAACCTAAGTGAATAATGATCACTTAAGTAAAAAAAAGTAAAATTTTCAAAAAATGTGAATGAGTTCCATTGATTGTATTTCACCAACAGGGTGTCCGTAGGGGGTCTTTCACTGAAATTTCTATTAAAATCCAAAATTTTCTCCCAAAATTGAATATGATACCAAATTAACCCATTCACCACTTCTAGCCTGTGTTTTATGTCCTTCGTATTCCTATTTGTTTGTTCGCTATTAATCTAGTTCCGTTGTTTCATTTCTATTTTTTTATTTATTCATCTTGTTGTTGTATTATCCCTTGCTTTTTGTTTATTGTTCTTGAACCTACTCTTATGAGAGGCAAAATATCATTGCTCGCCTACGATTCGAGTATTAGTTTCGAAAGAATACAAAATAGGACACTTAAGAGTGGAAAATGGCAGAGTGTGTGAGCACACGGCATCAAGAAAATCCTATTTGAGTGAACTCACGAGTAAGGCGACATTTCGAGTGCAAACACGTGAGGTTAGTGAGATTTTAATTATTCTATTTTTTATCTTTTGTACTAACATATGTTCTTTGTTTCTAAATAGCTGAGAGCAACAAGATAAGTGAAATGACCCTTCAAGATATGTCTAATTTAAAAGGTGAAGTGAGGAGTATCAAAAGAGAACAATCAGCCAAGCTTAAGGCCGAAAGCATGCCTCGTATGGCAAAAAGGAATGTACATAGGAAAACGGCTATGGATGAAGAAAAGTCCGAGAACATGTTTGAAGATGAAGATGATGAGTTTAAGTATGCTTCTGAATTAAATAAGCCTAGATTTGGTGATAGGCGGACTAAAGAGGTTCGGACGAGTGCGTCTAGGCATGAGGAAATAGATGTGATTTTGAGTAGGATTAAGTTAACAATACCTTTTTTTCCAAGGAAAGATTAACCCCGATGCTTATTTTGAGTGGAAAAAAATGTGGAACTAATCTTTAATTACCACAACTATTGGGAGAATAAAAATGTACAGTTGGCAGTAATGGAGTTTTCTGGGTATGTTATTAATTGGTAGGATAAATTAGTTACTAATCATAGGAGAAATAGAGAACGACCCATTACTACATGGGATGATTTGAAGGCCATAATAAGGAAGAGATTTGTTCCAAGCCATTACTATAGAGAACTTCATTAGAAACTTCAAGGGCTTACTCAATGGTTAAGAGTGTTGAAGACTATTACAAATGGATGAAGTTGGCTATGATTAGGGCAAACATTGAAGAAGATCAAAAAGCCACTGTGGCATGTTTTATTGGTGGTTTGAATAGAGAAATTGCCAATATTATGGAGCTTCAATACTATATAAATCTAGAAGAAATGGTTCATGTGGCTATTAAAGTGGAGAGATAATTAAAGAAGAAGATAGATTCTAGGTTCAATTCGGGTCCTAAGTCTTCATGGAAGCCGAAATGGGGAAATGAGAAGAAAAAATAAACTGCTAACAAATTCCAATCTGAGCCACCTAGGAAAAATGAAGATTCTACCTTTAAACCCAAGCCGATGAATGAAGCCCTACCTAGTAAAAATTATGATATTAAGTGGTTTACATGTTTAGGATCAGGCCATATCGATTCACAATGGCCAAATAAAATAGTTATGCTTATGACAGAAAGTGGTGAGGTGATTACTGATGATGAGTGGTGGTGAGGCGGAGGATGATATGCCAAGTTTGGTAGAGGATAGTGAGGAATAATTAGAGGCCGAAGGTAAATCACTTGTTGCTCGACATGCTTTGATTTCACAAGCTAAAGTTGATTACATAGAACAGCTGAGGGAGAATATTTTCCATACAAGGTGTTTAGTGAATGATAAATTAAGTAGTTTGATCATCGATAGTGGGAATTGTACAAATGTTGCTAGCACTTTCATAGTGGAGAAATTAGGGTTATATACACTTAATCACCAACGACCTTATAACTTCAGTGGTTGAATGATTGTGGGGAAGTACGGGTGAGGAAGCAAGTGTTTCTTACTTTCAAGATTATGAGACATAGTGAGAAGGTGATGTGTGATGTGGCTCTGATGCATGTTGGACACTTGTTGTTATGGAGACTGTGGTAGTTTGAAAAAAGGGTCATTCATGATGGGTTTAGGAATCGATACAGTTTTAACAATGATAGAAAGAAAGTCACATTCATTTCGTTGACCCCGAAACAAGTGTATGATGACCAAGTGAAGTTAAGAGATGAGGTTGATAGCTACAAGGGAATTAGAGAGAGTGGGTCCGAGCGCACCCAAGGGAAATATGGGGAAATAACAGAGAAGAAAAAAGAGGGGAGAGAAAGATTGTGAGGGGATAGCGAGATCCACCTTCTTTTCTGAAATTGGGGAAGTGATGAGAGTGTTCTAATAGTAACACCTTATGATCTTACTTGTATACAAGGATTCATTCGTTAATATTGAAGAAACTAACACTAACCTTTCTCTTCCTAGTGTTTTTATGTCGTTAATACAAGAATTTGGAGATGTATTTGCAGAGGACATTCTTAAGGGGTTGCCACATATTAGGGGGATAAAGCACCAAATTGATTTTATACCGAGAGTAGACATTCCAAATCAACCAGCCTATAGAAGTAATCCCGAGGAAACAAAAAAAACTTCAACGGCAAGTTGAAGAGCTACTTAGCAAAAGGTATGTGCCAGAGAGCATGAGTCCATGGGAAGTATCAAT
Source organism: Zanthoxylum bungeanum (assembly GCA_019454045.1). Classification (NCBI taxonomy): domain Eukaryota; kingdom Viridiplantae; phylum Streptophyta; class Magnoliopsida; order Sapindales; family Rutaceae; genus Zanthoxylum; species Zanthoxylum bungeanum. Next base: position 206,475 of record SKCR01037032.1, on the reverse strand, counting down.
GCTTTTGGTGCCAAAGAAGGATTATATGTAGATTGTCGAGTGATTAACAATATCACAGTAAAGTATCGCCACCCTATTCCTAGAGTTGATGATATGCTATATGAGTCACAAGGTGCTTGCATTGTATATTTCTAAAATTTTATGCGTTTAATGAATCATGTTTTACATGCATTCTTAGGTAAATTTATAGTTGTATACTTTAATGATATCTTGATTATAGTAAATGCTTAGATGAACATGTAAAACATGTTATAACTGTTCTTGATGATTTATATGCTGAATATTTATTTGCAAATCTTAAAAAGTGTATATTTTGCTTAGAAAATGTTGTCTTTCTTGGATATGTTATGAGTGCTAATGGTATTGAAGTTGATGAGGAAAGGTTGGCAATTAGAGAGTGGCCAACACATAACAATGCTTATAAGGTTAGGAGTTTCTATGGTCTAGCTAGGTTTATAGGATTTTTGTTAGGGATTTCAATACTACTGTAGCACCTCTTACCGAGGTCATCAAAAAAGATGTTGGATTTCATTGGGGAGATGAGCAACAGAAGGCGTTTAAGCGTCTAAAAGAGAGATTATGTTCAACACTTGTTTTAGTTTTACCTAATTTTGATAAAATATTTGAGATTGAATGTGATGTATCATGAATAAGTATATGCCTTATTTTAATGCAAGAAAAGAGGTCAATCACTTATTTTTGTGAGAAGCTTAATGGATCAGCCTTGTGATATCCAACCTATGATAAGACGTTTTATACACTTTGGAGACTTGACAACATTACATGTGGCTGAAAGAATTTTTGATTCCACTGATCATGAATTCTTAAAGCATATCAAAGGCAAAGACAAATTGAATAAGCGTCATGCACGTTGGATCGAATTCGTGGTGTCATTTCAAATGTGGTGTGATACAAGCAAGGTAAATAAAATATTGTTTCTGACGCTTTGTCTCGTATGTATGCCCTTCTTACTTCTGTAAGTTCTAAATTGCTTGGTTTTGAGTATGTCAATGATATATATGTAAATGCTTATAATTTTTGTGATATTTATTTGGCATGTGAAAATAGAACATTTGATAAGTTTTATAGGTATAGAGATTATTTATTTAGGGATAATAACCTATGTGTGCCAAATTATTCTATGCGGGAATCACTTATGCGAGATGTGCATTTTGGGGGATTGATGGGTCATTTTGGAGTTAAGAAAACTTTAGATATGTTGCATTAGAACTTTTATTGGCCTAAAATGGATAGGCATATAGATCGTATTTGTAGTACTTGTATTGCATGTAGGATAGTTAAATCTAAGGTCTTACCTCATTGATTGTATACACTGTTACCAGTTGCAACCGAACCTTGAGTTAATATTTCAAAGGATTTTATGCTAAGATTTTCGAGGACTAAAAAGTGTAGGGGTCAATTTTTGTTATTGTGGATAGGTTCAGTAAGATGGAAAATTACATACCACGTCATAAGACTAATGATGCAACGCATATAGCTGACTTATTCTTTAGAGAGATCGTGCGAATTTATGGAGTTCCTAAGACTATAGTTTCTGATAGAGATGCTATGTTTTTGAGCTATTTTTGGAAAGTATTGTGGGTAAGCTAGGTAATAAACTTTTTTTTTAACCACGTGTCATCCACAGACTGATGGTCAAAATGAGGTGGTCAATCGAACTTTGTCTCAATTGTTACATACAGTTATTCAGAAAAACTTAAAGTCTTGGGATGATTGTTTGCATATAATAAGAGTTTGCATTCCCCAACTTCTTATTCGCCTTTTGAGTTATTTATGGTTTTAACCCACTGACTCATTTGGATTTGATTTCTTTACCAATTGAAGAGCGAGCTAGCTTAGATGGCAAGAGGAAGGTTAAACTTGTCAAATCCCTTCATGAGAAGGAACTACTTCAAATTGAGAAAACAAATGACCATTATGGGAAGCAGACTAATAAACAACCATTATCTGATCGTTAATGACTGATTCAAAAACTATATCTGAGTGGCTGACTTTGAATGTCGTCCATTGTCCGGCCAGACCTGAAGATTATATCCGGCTGGACTTGAGGCATTGCTACGGGCAAACTACACTTGTTCTCCCTTGCCAAAACCAACCCTTATCATGTATGTCCAACACTTCCATCATTTCATGCATAGTTACACTCTTAATATATAATGAACATACTCATAAACTGATAATAACCCTTCTCTAACTCAAGAAATCCGATCGTGGTAACCCATTTCGGGTCTTGAAATTTCTTGAAAATCTAAGGCTGGATCTTGATTATATACACACTAACAACACCAAAACCCATCCTATCATGCTAAATCATTACTTATAGATCCTTTAAAACTTAAAACTTACATGGGTGTGAAATTCAAAAGAAGAACTATATACTTAGATTTTCATAAATTAAAAAAAAAAGCTTATTTACTTGCAATCTAACTTGAAGAAGCCCTCAAGTGGGTTGTCAATAACGTGAGGAACGAAAGCATTTATTGCTACTCGATGATGAAGAATAAGAGATTGTGAGTAAACTTGAAAAGAAAGATAAGACATGAATAATGACTGGTATTTATAATAGTGGGCTGATTCTTTTTTTGAAATAAAATAATATTAAATATCAAGCACATATCAAATTCTAGATCATTCCTGAGATGAACAATAATATCCATGAAAATATGAGTTTTTGACTTGATTTTGCTCTAAATTTGCCAGAATGTTCAACATGAAACTTGTAGATCTTTGTCTAAGATTTCTAACGATATAAAAAATATTAAAATTGGACATCGGGTAAAAACTTTAAATATTTAAAAATTAATGATTGTCTGGTATGCTAAAGAAAAATAATCCCCTAATGGAACTGTAAATATTTTCTCAAGTTTTCGAAAAATAATTTCATGAACTTTAATGCTATTATACATGATTTATGATTCTTGGTACATCTCTCATGCCAAAATGGATTACCAGAGTTACACTGGAATAATCCGACACAAACTTGACCTAAGTTACCTGCTTAATTACACTTACCATATCATACTTGATGATTATTCATAAAAAAACATGATGTCACCGAGTACAGAGTTGGCTAGACTGAAACCTAAATACATCTGATCTAACTGCCTAACAAGTGCATGACATAACCTGAATCACCCTCTCTTGACTTGACCGTGACTAATTGAACAAATCCTAACCAAAACTAACTACACATACACACAATATCATCCTGAAATTTTATAACATGCACGCTTGTTATGGTTAGATATCATCAGTATCCTACTAAGTGTATCATTTGGTTACTCATGATATTTATCTAAGAGTATCTTCCTTAAAAATCGATTTGTTCCTTGAACGATTAGAGCGCTAAAGTCTTTCTATTGCGAATAGAAAGATAAATATTCATAATAGTAATGGATAAATCATTAATTAGAGAAATAATGTTACTTAAGGTGTAATATCCTGAGTTTTTCGGAAAAGTGTTGGAGGGTTTTCGAATTAAAGTTTAGGTTTTGAAACTGGATGGTGTTCGAAAATAAGTACGTATGTGTTAGAAAATAGATCGGAACATTTTATAATGAAGCTTCTTCATGTTGGAAAACACGTGGTTTCGAGAACCGGTTACGTGATTCCTGATTATATCATTATACGTGTAAATATTTGTTGTATCGGCTATAAAAATAGCAAACGAACTCTGATTGAGTTGATTATTAAACCATTGGACTCATTTTTCCGAGAAGAATAACTTTTGTGTTGAAAAATGTTCGAAATTTACATTATAAGAGCTTCCAAAATATGAATTTTCAAGAAAGCCCTAGGGGAAGGGATCTGAATGCAATTTCACCGGGTCTAAGCATAAATTTCCAGCACTTTTCTATAAATACCCTAAAGTTTCTAAAATTAAGAAAAACCAAAAGCTTCCCTAAAACCCACACCCGACCCCCATCCCATATGGCATTTTGGAGAGCCTATATCGTGCCAGCGGCCTATCGGTCGATACGACAGTCCAGAAAGGGGCGCTGGCTCACCCCCACTCACCAGTGGCCGGCTATCGGTCCAAAGTCATCGGATTCCAATGAAATCGAGAAAGAAACACGTGTGAATCAGTTTCTCGATCCTGGCTTATCGCTTTATTTCATAGCCCGAGCGACATGCCAAGTCATATTATCCCAATGGTTGCAACCCTTTAGAGAACCAGTTCTGTATCCCTACGGGATCATCATCTCCATATGACTGGAGTGATACTTCTGTCTTGACATCACACCCAACACACTACGATTCTCAATATACCCAGCAGAGGCGTACACAGAACCTGTTAAAGCCCTGGACGACCAAAACCAAAGTATATTGATTGTCGCAAGTATTAGCGGTGCAAGTCTCAGGTTAAGACCAAATACACCTACCCTGATTTCGGACTTCCATAGACACATAGTCATACTACCAATGGAATTCCGAGGGGGTCTATCCAGAGTGAAGCTGTTTCCCGTACCATCGGTAAACACAACCTCTTATCACACTTGCATGAGTATCCTATATCCAAATATATGAGAACTATGTCGTCGTGCCCTCACAACGCGCACAAGTGTAATACTAGTCTTTTACGCATTATCGATGTCCAATCTCGATAATACTCTTACTATGGATATTTAATGATTTATCCTTCGTGGATTGATACTGTCTTATATCATTCTCAATCCAGGAACAAATCACATGGACCTCCTATCATTTATATATCATGGTGATCTAATCAAAAATGATAAGAGAGCAATCTCCTTTGTCACATAGTTAATTTGTACAACAACACCATGATCTGTACAAATAGTGACGCTATGGGTCCTAATTGTCCAAAAATCTCCCACTTGGCCTATAGCCAGTCACTCGAGTGTCCAACACCCGAACTATGTACAGTTGGCTCAAACTGCTGAGAAAAGGCTTTCGTCAACGAATTTGCATGATTATCTTCTGATGCGATTTATTCGATTATCACATCGCCACGATGTATGATCCGGAAAAATCAGATGAATAGTCAAAGTATGTATCTGGATCGTTGATGAGACCATTAATTCTTTATCATGTGCTGACGCCTAGCTCAGCTGCTAACAGAACTATATATAATCTAATTAGATTTATTATCGACCTAGAAGGCTTCTATTGCTGCCTCAGCTGCAGCAATAACCTGCATTTGTTGTTTATTCGGTAACAGTATCTTGCTTGGAAGATTTCCAGCTCACTGTTCTGTTATTCAAACTGTACAGTACCGTTTGTAAATTTTAGTCATCTTTATCGGTTAGGAAACTTGCAGCAGTGATCCTAGTCACTTCAAGTTTTCCATCTCCATAGTTTAAGACAGCATCCTTAGTTCTCTAAGAAACTAAAGGATGTTCTTAATTTCAATCCAGTGACTATCACTTGGATTGGCCTGTTTGTGACTGCATATGCTCAAAGCGTATGAGACACTAGGGCGCGTACATTTTTCAATGTATGATTTCTCGGAGAGTTTTCATGAAAGCCAAGCTTTCACCGACTGTATTATGGGAATATCATTTCCAAGAAATGATTTATTATCATTATTTATAGGACAGCCACTGTTAGTGCGCTCCCACTAACCTCCTTATATACACAAGAATCATTTTTTGTTTTGAATTAAATCATACTCCATTATGATTACATCAAAACGATAATTCTAAGAACCTAATGCTTGCTTCAATCCAAACATGGATCGATTAACCTGCAAACCTTGTTTTCTAGTTTAGGTACGATAAAACCGACAGGATGTTGTAAACATCCTCCAAAAGGTTTCTGTTTAAGGAAAGCGATTTTTCCGTTAAGCTGTCGAATTTCATAAATGAAACATGTAGCATCTGCAAGCATTATCCAAATGGATTTACAGTGGCAATAGGTAAAAGGTTTCATCGTAATCGACACAATGTTGATAACGATACATTTCCGCTAAAAGCCTAGCTTTATACGTTGGTTTGTTGCCTTCCATGTATGTCTTCCTTGAAGACTTATATAGTACCAGTAGGCACAATGCCTTGCGGTACATCAACTAGTATCCAAACATAGTTGATACACATGGAATCCATTTCGGACTCATGGCACTTTTCCATAATAGGGAGTCGATACCTTGTATCACTTCCTCATACGTTGTCAGTTGGTATACCTCAATAAGATTGACATCTTTATGAGGTGAGACCATAAACCCATACCCTAGGTTGTTTTCTGACTCTCTCCAACTTATGCAGTTCTTGTGTATTCGAAGATTAATGGAATAGTTACATCCTTGATGAACTATTTGTGTTCCATTAACGATCTGTGCCTGGAATAGTATTACTCTGATTTTCATCGAGTTTTACTATCCTCCCACTTTCCACTGCATATCGGTATTCCTCTTAGGAAAACCGCATGGCGAGCAACAATTACATTATTCTCTGGTGAGATGTATAAGTACTATACTTTGGTATCCCTAGGATAACCTACAATTGGCGCTTATCCAATTTGGGTTTTAGTTTGGTATCATCCAAACATATGCCTAGCATTCCCAAATCATTAGGAATGAGAAACCCAGTTTCTATCTTATTCATATCTAATATGAAAACTGTCAAACAGACTTTTATGGAACCTTATTCTAAATAAGTTCTGCACTGTTTAAAGCTTATCCGTTGAAGGAAATGGTAGCTCAGAGTGACTCATGATTAACCTTATCATGTCCAACAAAATTCGGTTTATCCTGTTCGGACACACCGTCTAATTGACGTGTTCCGGGAGGAGTCCTCATTGAAAGAATACTATACTCTTTCAAGTATATTAGAAACTTATTGCTTAAGTATTTTCATCATGGTCTAACCGTGACGATTTAATACTTTAGCCGATCTGTTTGTCTATTTCGTGTCGAAACTTTAAAAGTTTCCGATTTGTGTTTCAAAAGAAACACATAACCATAACGAGATGCCACATCCGTAAAGGTCACGAAATATTCATATCCACCTCTAGCCTAGCTAGACATGGGCCCACTTGCTTCACTATGAACTAGGGTTAACAGATCGGTGGCATTTGCACTTTTACCAAGTAAATGTGTTATAGGCACTTTGCCTAATAAACTAGATTCGTAGACTTTATTTGAGTAGAATCAAATCAGTCCGAGTACCCACTCTTCGAAAGTGTGGATATACGAGTCTTGTTTAATTGTGTCCCACACTACAATGCCACAAATAAATTTCTTCTGATCAAATCAGTTCGAGCTATTTGTTTGTCATTATATACGTTTGAGATTTATTTATATTCAAAATATAAATGCTTTTATTTCACATCAAATGTGTTTATCTCAATATCATCTTTATATAATAAAACACTTTAGTGTTCTAGAATATAAAGGTCAATCCGCAACAGATTAAACACTGATATAGAGATAATGTATCTAGTCAAACTAGTTACATTATAAAAGTTTCCAAATTTAGGCACATACCCGAAGGGTAGTTCCTAAAATTAGGTTTCTACGGTTAAAACAGCGACTTTCGTCCCGTTTCCAATTCGCAGATTAAATCTCAATCTGAAGTCAGTATCCCGCTCATAGCAGATTCTGAACATCAGTATATATTTATGTATCACACTAAGTATTTAAAATCCAATTTCAATAGTGAACATATTTATGACAAACATATTTGAAGTCAGAGCCTTGCTCGTCTTCAATTCCTTCATGTCTGCTTTGTCCAAACGGCAGTCACGCTTCCGCGATCCCGTTTGCCACAATCTAGGCAGACATTTTGGGATATGTCTTTTATCTTCCCAGAAGATTATAATGATTTTTCCTTTGCCCTTTTCATATTCCAATAGCCTTTGGCCAAGCCTTGGGTTAGAATATCGAAGTAAGGTGCGACTTGCGCTACTTGCCTTATTGCAAAGTTTGGCTTTGTCTCATTGAGAATAACCATTAACTCTCCAAGAGTTTTCAATTGCAATTTTAGTACTTCTAAGATCTAATTATAGATCTATGAAGATCCTTCAATTTCTTTATCATACTTGAAGGATCTAATCCTTTGTTCTGATTCAAAAATTAAGGAGTCTACTGTGACAAGCTTAATGGATTAAGCACTAAAGTTATCATCACATAAATCTTCCAAAGATTATGCTCTACTATTTGCTCAACTCCGGGCTTAGGCATAATATGTTATTTTATCAAATAAAGTAACTTATTATTTTCCAGGACCATCCTGAAACTTTATTCCCAATTTGAAAATTAAACCATTTAAATACATTTTCCCTGGGATTATGTCTTAAATTTCAATCTTTTAATTATATCTTGATTCTAATAGTCCAACTATTTAATCAACGATTTTGGCACTATTTATTATAATGATTACTATAGTCCAACTATGTAATCAAATATATATTGATTATTATAATCCAATTATATAATCAACTATAAATGAATAGTTTGAATACAGTCCAACTGTTTTATTAAAACAACGTTTAAATATTAGTCCAACTAACATTTAATTTATTTGACGAATGATATTTGTTTGAGCGCATATGGCAAGTAATTAAACGAATATTGCAAATCCAATTCTTTTCTCCCACTAATTTTCGGCGAGCCTCTAACCCTCTGTCGAGTACTCGGGAAACCGTGTTTCCTAGTCGGCTAGGATCCCGTTAAATATCACACAATCTTGACTTTGGCCAACAAATTGTATGATAATTAACTAGGTAGATCTCTAAGATCAATTGGATCCAATCCAATTCCTAGATCCAGTAGAGGGACATCCAAGTCTGAAACATATATCTTATATATGCCAATATATCCAATATATTACCTAACCTTTTTCCTCTGAATCAACTAAGCCTTGGCTTTGGCACAACAAACTTAGTGATCCCAGTTAAGCGGAACCCATTGACCATGGAAAACTTCGTAATCAATGTCGATGGACAAGAAGTGGTCTTGACTTTGGCCAACAAACCACAACTTGGACAAGACACCAATATGGAACAAAGCTCTCGTGATTCAAACACATCCTCAACGAACAAAGGCCTTGACTTTTGCCAACAAACCAATGACATTCTCGGATCTTCAGTAAGAATCACTCAATGGAAGGAAAAACGCTTAATATTTTGCGAGGGTTTTTCGAGTGCAAATTGGCAACCAATTTATTATCTTTGTTAAGGTCTCATCATCATACACCCTTAAACATACATTATAAACACATAATAAAGCGCGTATAATAAAATAATAATGTTATGCGGATGGATACTTTACACATTGATCCTAGATCAAATCTCTCCATTTCCTCTCTCCCGCTAGCACAAGTATTGCTTCTACCCGTTACACTACACTTCTAAAGAAACCTCATTTACATTGAGGGGAATAGGTGAGAAGAGAATACAAAGAGTAAAGAGGTAAGGCTGGACACGCAGGTCCAATTAATAAATTCCAAATTTATTACAACAATTTCTAAAATTGCCCCACCCATCTAATATCCATCCGATATACATTATTCATGCATCGCAACCATGTATTCACACAAGCATGTTATCAATCAATCTAATCAAATTAATTAATCTGATAATTAGTGACCATCCAATGTTTAAACAATGATTTGATTTTGCGCGAGTCAAACTCGTTTTGCGAATAAGTACTCAAAGTACGAATTCTTGAATTAAATTAAACTACAACATTAAATCCAATTCAATTTGTATTTAATACTAATTCACTATTTAATTCCTAATTAAATACTACACTTTATTAATGAACTTTTACGACTTAAATTCCAAATTTAATCGTTACGGGTCTCAAAGCCCGATTAACGTCCAACGTCAATTTAATTAAAGTCCAATGGGCTTTTAATTAATTTTTTAAGGCGTGGACTTTTGGTCAACTCGGGTCAAACCCAATAACCAAAACCCAATCAAGGAGTTACCCCATAAGTCCATAAATCAATTTAGGCCCATTAGGCCCAATTAAACTTTAAAGGTCCAATAGTCGTATTTGGGCTTTATGGGAGCGGTTTTGGGCCCAATTGGATCCAACCAATTTAGCCTAAACCCAACTTGGTATAACCAAGCCCAATAAGCCCATTTACAACATTACAAGCCCAATTTCCAAAATTAGCCCAAATAATTAAATTACAGAACCCAATTTCACAATTTAATTAATTACCCAAATCAATATTTCCAAAACACCAAATTAGCCTAATTAATCATGCTTATCAACATTAAATCATGTCCAACACAAGTTAACAAAAATCAAACCCAATCATGCTTCTATAAGTCTCGGCTAAGTGAGGATTTTTATGTCCAATTTTAAATCCAATCCAATTGAATCCAATTAAACATTAAATCAACATTTCCAATTGATTCCAACTCATCCAATGAATCAAAAATCAAAAATCCAAGACAATTAAGGCACTTATCCATTCGGCCAAGCTAAGGATTTTGGGGGAAAATGTTCCAAACCATTTTTCATCAAATTGATCCAATCAATCCTCAATTAAAACACATTTAAGCATACTCAATCATCCAATTTCATAAAATCATGCTCAAATACATTTTCCCAAATTTTAACCCTAAGTCAAATTTCATGCTTTTACTCCGCTCTGATACCATTTTTGGAGTTTCTACGGACCCGAGGATCGAATATAAAGCAAAAACACATGTGAATACAATAGAGAAAGTCACGAAATACTTACATCGATCGGTTGAGCGACGTGGTGGACAACAAAAATTCTTTTTCTGCCATTTGGTCTTCTTGGTAGTGAGCTTTCTGGTTCCCCTTGGATTCGGCCATGGTGGTCCTTCGTCAAGCTCAAGCTTTGTCAAATGATCACAAGCTCACGGGTGGGTTTCCCTATCACCTTCGTAAGACTCTAATGTGTGCTAGCACTTGTGATTTTGCAACAAAATCATGACATTTGCTTCTCCATGACTCACGGTTTTGGCAAACCAGTGAAGAGAAAACAGCCGACAATGGGCGTGAATGGGAGAGGAAGAAAGAGAAGAGAGATGAGTGTTTTGGTTGCCAAAAATGTGTATCTAATACACTTACCCAATTAATAAATTTATTTGCCAATTTATTTGCTTTCAAAAAGTCAAACAATAAAGGCTACAACCACCAACATCAACTCTCATCAATCAATGAATAGAGACTGGTGTCAATCACTCAAACTGAAAGACATCCATCACTTGATTGACGAATGATGTGACGCTAGATGCAACTAGCGATTTGACGCTTGATTTTACTTGCGTGCCGCACTCGAATTCGAAATGCGAATGCGCTCGCAAACAATCCCGGGCTCGGGTTCGCTAATTCCAAATTAACAAATTTTCCGTTGTGACGTAATTAAATGATTACGCCTAGCAAAATCACTATTCACGTCGCTAATGAATTAATTCTAAATTAACTCGTTCGCCCGAATTTAAATCTAATTTTAATTCCACGTCGAAATCTAATTTCGAATAATATATCAAATATATTATTTATCGATTAATTCCAAATTAATCGTTATCTCTCTTTAAATGATATTTTATCCCAGATAAAATATCTCCGCAATTAATCCCAGATTAATTTTCTCTCTCTTCTAATTAATCCCAGATTAATTAAAGTGCGAGTCATAGGTCATCGGTGAATCTTCAAGAAGCGACCCATGAGATCCCCGGATATGTTGGTAGTAAATACGGTCGTCGGACTATCCGAACACGTAAGTACCAAGTACTACGTTTGTACCGATTTACAAGACAAGGTTGGCTTCTAGCAAAGCGCCATGCCTACCCAATTCTCCAGAAACATGCTTACAGGAATAAGCGATCTATATCAGGCGTAGTATACGTGGTATTACATATTTCGATCCAGTATCGGATGATCACATGCAAGGCCTGGGGCTGGTACAGTGTCTGCCCAATACGAAGCATATATCGGATTACGAGCAACTAGTCTCTTTATTATCGGATAATCATGACCAAGTCATATTATCCCGATGGTTGCAACCCTATAGAGAACCAGTTATGTATCCCTATGCGATCATCATCTCCATATGACTGGAGTGATACTTCCGTCTTGACATCACACCCAACACACTACGATTCTCAATATACCCAGCAGAGGCGTACACAGAACCTATTAAAGCCCTGGACGACCAAAACCAAAGTATATTGATTGTCGCAAGTATTAGCGGTGCAAGTCTCAAGTTAAGACCAAATACACCTACCCTGATTTCAGACTTTCATAGACACATAGTCATACTACCAATGGAATTCCGAGGGGGTCTATCCAGAGCGAAGCTGTTTCCCGTACCATCGGTAAACACAACCTCCTATCACACTTGCATGAGTATCCTATACCCAAATATATGAGAACTATGTCGTTGTGCCCTCACAATGCGCACAAGTTTAATACTAGTCTTTTACGCATTATCGATGTCCAATCTCGATAATACTCTGACTCGGGATATTTAATGATTTATGCTTCATGGATTGATATTGTCTCATATCATTCTCAATCCATGAACAAATCACATGGACATCCTATCATTTATACATCATGGTGATCTAATCACAAATGATAAGAGAGCAATCTCTTTTGTCACATAGTTAATTTGTAAAACAACACCATGATCTGTACAAATAGTGACGCTATGGGTCATAATTGTCCAACAGGAGTCGCAATGCCCTACCCTCGACTTGGCGATTCGGAACCATCATATGATCATTGTCTTAGATGTTTGTTTGAGCATCGCGATGCCCATGGGCCAGTGTCGCAACGTGTGGCCTTTTCTCAAAATAAAATTTAGCCATTTCAATTTTAGCCTAAGATGTTAGGAGCAATACTAAGAGTTTTGTATTGGCACATATACCCATATTTTTTCATGTTACAAGAATAATTCATGACTTGTATACTAATTAAGTTTATCGATTATATATTATTGGCAGGAATTCCCAAGTTTTTCGATGAAGTGAAGTGGTGACAACCAGATTCCAAATCTGTGAGTGGATGTTTTCTTTTCAAAGTTGTATTTACTTATATGTTTTTAAATTGAGATTTACATTTTAAGCACAGAGGGAATTAGCCAAGTTCATTTTCAATTACATTGTAAATGAAAAATGTTTTAGAAAGTGATGATTTTAAAAGCATGAATTTGATGATTTTTGGAGGCATGGGGGAAAACCCACATCAGATGTAACTTGGCATAGATACTTGAATTGACGGTTATTGGAATTAACAGATACAAAACATATGCACATGTAGATCAGGACTACGGGGACGGCGAGACATAATGCCCTTAGATCCTAGTTCAAGGCTATGGATGATAGATGCCCAAATACCCTAGATTCAGGGACATGATGGTGGCATGTCTTGGGGGACGGCGAGACGTAACGCCCCAATGACATAGATTTACATACCTAGCTCTAGTTCAGTGGCTTGGGGAATGACAAGAAATAATGTGCCAATACCACTGGATAGGCGAATGGGGGGACTGTTGGACAATTATGACCAATAGCATCACTATTTGTACATAACATTGTGTTGTTGTACAAATTAACTATGTGACAAAGGAAATTTCTCTTTTATCATTTGTAATTAGATTACCGGGATATATAAATGATAAAAGTCCATATGATTAGTTCCGGATTAATAAGATATGAGACAATATTAATCCACTAAAGTTTAATCATTAAAATATCCCTAGTCGTAGTATTATCGAGATTGGACATTGATAATGCGGAATAGACTAGTATTGCACTTGTGCACATTCTGGGAGCATAACGGCATAGTTCTCATATATTTAAGTATTGGATACTTATGCAAGTGTGATAGGAGGTTGTGTTTACCGATGGTACGGAAACAGCTTCGCTTTGGATAGACCCCTCGGAATTCCATTAGTAGTAGACTATGTGTCTATGGCAGTCTGAATCAGGGTAGGTGTATTTGGTCTTAACCTGAGACTTGCATCGCTAATACTTGCGACAATCAATATACTTTGGTTTTGGTCGTCCAGGGCTTTAACAGGTTCTGTGTACGTCTCTTCTAGGTATATTGAGAATCGTAGTGTATTGGGTGTGATGTCAAGATGAAAGTATCACTTCAGTCATATGAAGATGATGATCACGCAGGATACGGAACTAGTACTCTTATGTACTGCAGTCATCGGGATAATATGACTTTAGAGATTAGTTACCAGAGATCTGATATATACTTCGTACGGGAAAGACACAATTCCAGCCCCAGGCCTAGCATGTGACATCCGATACTGGATCGCAATAGGCAATACTACGTATAATATGCCTAGACGTAACGCCCCAATGACATAGATTTAATTCGCGAGCGACGTGATTATTAATTTTGCTAAGCATAATTATTTAATTAAATTTGATTTAATTACGTCGCAATGGAAAATTCGTTAAATCGAAATTAGCGAACCCGAGCCCGGGATGTGTTGCGGGGCCACTCAGATTTTGAATCAAGTGTGGCCCATAGGTCACATCACAACTCACATCACATAGTCACTTTATGTTGTTGGATTTTGGTGGGTTTGTGATAACTTGTCCAACACACCAATTTTGTGTAAGAAATGAATGACTAATACCAAATATTTGGTATATCATTTATCTTGATTTTTGAAATGAACACACAACATTCATTCTCTCTTTTTCCTTCATCAAGACCGAAACTCTCCCTCTTTTCTTCCTCACTTTGGCGTGAACCTAGGTTCATGTTGGGTGATTTTTGTTTAAAAAATCACAAGTTCTAGCACACAAGGAGTCATTCAAAGGTTATAGGGAAACCAATCCTTGAGCATGGAATCAACAACAAAGCTTGGAGCTTGGATTGAAGACCACACAAGGAGGGCTTGGCCGAAACTCAAGGAGGAAAATTTTTATTGTCTACACATCCACTTAGCCGATCAAAGTGAGTATCTCCGCTACTTTGCTTTGATCTATTCACAACTTTCATTGCTTAATTGATCTTGGTTTGACCTAGAAAACCCAACAATGGTATCAGAGCTGTTATTGAGCATGAAATTGAATTTAAGGTTCTTTAAATTTAATTTGGGATTTTGTGATTTGAGCATGATTTCTTCAAATTGGTGATTTGGTTGAGGTTGAATGATGTTAAATTGGATTTGTACATTGTTGGAATTGTGAAAAATTGATAGGATTAATTTTCCCCAATTTGTATGCCTTGGCCGAATGGTATAGAACCCTAGCTCTTGGTGATTTTGAATTTTAGACAATTGGATGTGTTTAAAAGGCATGGGATATATTAGTTTGTGATTTAATTGGATTGAAATCAAAATTGATATAAAAATCACCATATTGCCGAGAGCCTTTGAAGCATGTTGGATTGATTTTGCTTCAATTTGTGTTGGACATAAGTTGATTAATTAAAGCATGATTAATTGTGTGAATTGGTATTTTGGAAATGTTGATTTAAATAATTAATTATGGCTAATACACTTTAATTGATTAAATTATGATATTTGGAATATTGGAATTTAATTAGTTGGGATTAATTTGAATTGGGCTAAAAAAATTGTTGTATTTGGGCTTAATGGGCTTGGTTGGGCCATGTTTAGTTTAGGTTAATTGGTTGGATCCAATTGGGCCTAAAACCATTTCCATAAAGTCCAAATATAATATAATGGGCCTTTAAAATTTTAATTGGGCCTAATGGGCCTAAATTGATTTTTGGCAAAGGGTGATTCCTTATTGAGCTTTGGTTGCCAAAGTCCATGCCTTATAAATTAATTGAAAGCCCATTGGACTTTAATTAAATTGGCATTGGATGTTAATTGAGCTTTGAGACCCGTTAAGATTAGATTTAGAATCTAAGTCGCAAAGGCACATTAAAAAGTGTAATTATTTAATTTGGAATTAAATAAAGAATTAGTATTGAATACAAATTAAATTGGATTTAATATTGTAGTTTGATATAATTCAAGAATTCGTACTTTGAGTACTTATTCTTAAAACGAGTTGGACTCGCGCAAATCAAATCGTTGTTTGAACATTGGATGCTTATTAATTAAAGATTAATTAATTGGATTAGATTGATTGATAACATGCTTTGTGTGAATACATGGATGTGATGTATGAATAATGTATATCAGATGGATATTAGATGGGTGAGGGTAATTTTGGAAATTTTATAATAAATTTAGAATTTATTAAATTGGACCTGCGTGTCCAGCCTGTTACCTCTTGATTCTTTGTATTTCTCTTCTCACATATTCCCCTTAATGTAAATGAGGTTTCTTTAGAAGTGTTATGTAATCGGGTAGAAGTAAGATTTGTGCTAGCGGGAGAGAGGAAAATGAGAGATTTGTTCTAGGAACAAAATGTTTTAAATATCCATCCACATATCATAATTAATTTTTTTATCGCGCCTTATTATGCTTTTAGAATGCATGCTTAAGGGTGTATGATGAGACCTAATCAAAGATAATTAATTGGTTTCCAATTACGGGAAAAACCCTCAACAAATATTAAGCGTTTTCCTTCTATTGAATGATTCATTCTCAAGATCCAAGATTGGCACTGGTTTGTTGGCCAAAGTCAAGACCTTTGTCCATCGCGGATGTGTTTGAATCATGAAGGCTTTGTTCCATATCGCATGTCTTGTCCAAGTTGTGATTTATTGGCCAAAGTCAAGATCACTTCTTGTCCATCGACATTGATTACGAAGCTTTCCAAGGTCAATGGGTCCCGCTTAACTGGAATCATTAAGCTTGTTGTGCCAAAGCCAAGGCTTAGTTGATTCAGAGGAAAAAGGTTAGGGAATATATTGGATATATTGGCATATATTAGATATATGTTTCGGACTTGGATGTCCACCTACTGGATCTAGGAATTGGATGAGATCCAATTGATCTTAGAGATCTACCTAGTTAAATATCATACAGCTTGTTGGCCAAAGTCAAGGTTGTGTGTTATTTAACGAGATCCTAGCCCACTATGAAACTAGGTTTCCCGAGTACTCAACAGAGGGTTAGGGGCTCGCCGAAAAATAGTGGGAGGCAATGATTAAATTTGCAATTTTGTTTAGATACTTGTCAATACGCGCTCATTTCAATTTTTTTTGTCATTACATAAATATATTAGTTGGACTAATATTTAATTGTTGTTTTAATTAAATAGTTGGACTGTATTCAAACTACTTCATTTATAGTTGATTATATAATTAGATTATAGTAATCAATATATTTGAATTTAACTAATCAAGTTATAGTTGATTATATAGTTAAACTATAGTTATCATTATATTCAGTAGTACCCGAAATCGTTGATTGGATAGTTGGACTATAGCAATCAAGATAACTGAAAGATTAGCGTTTAGAACATAATCCTGGGGAAAATGTCTTTAAGCGGCTTTAATTTTCAAATTGGGAATAAAACCTCAGGATAGTCCTGGGAACTGAGAAGTTACTCTATTTGATAGAGCAACCTCTCGGGCCTAAGCCCGGAGTTGAGCAAATAGTAGAACATGATCTTTAGAAGATTCATGTAATGATAACTTTAGTGCTCAATCCGTTATAGTTGCCGCAAAGACTCCTTAATTTCTTCATCAGAACTAAGGATTAGATCTTTATAGTATGATATTGAAATTGAAGGATCTTCATAGATCTATACTTAGATCTTAGAAGTACGAATTGCAATATAAAACTCTTGGAGAGTTAATGGCTATGCTCAAGGAGACAAAGTCAGAGTTTGCAAAAGGGCAAGAAGCGCAAGGCGCATCTTACTTCGACAACCCAGAAGGCCAAGGCTTGGCCGAAGGCTTCTGGGGTGTGGAAAAGGGCAAAGGCAAAATCGTCACAGTCTTCTAGGAAGACAAATGACATATCCCAAGATGTCTGCCTAAAAAGTGGCAAATGGGGTCACTGAAGCGTGACTGCCGTATGGACAAGGCAGACATAAAGGAAGTGAAGGCGGGGCAAGGCTCCGGCTTCAAGCATGTTTGTCATAAACATGTTCACTACTAGTTTCAAAATTGGATTTTGATACTAGATGTGGTACATAAATATATGTACTGATGTGCGGAATCTACTGATTAGCAGGAGACTGACTTCAGTTGAGATCGACCTACGAGTCGGAAACGGGACAACAGTCGCTGTTTTAACCGTAGAAACCTAAGTTTAGGAACTACCTTTTCGGTATGTACTTAAATTAGGAAACTGTTATAATGTACCTAGTTTGACTAGAAACATTATCTCTATATCTAAGTTTAACCCGTTGTGGGTATACCTTTATATTCTAGAACACTAAGTGTTTTATTTTATAAAGATGATATTGAGATAAACACATTAGATGTGAATAACAGTATTTATATTTTGAATATAAATGAATCTCAAACATATAATATGACAAACAAATAGCTCAAACTGATTTAATCAGATGAGACTTATTTGTGGCATTGTTGTCTGGGACACATTAACAAGACTCGTATATCCACACTTTCGAAGAGTGGGTACTAGGACAGATTTGATTCTAATCAAATGAAGTCTACGAATCTAGTTTATTGGGCAAAGTGCCTAAAACACCTTTTACTTGGTAAAAGTACAAGTGCCACCGATCTGTTAGCCCTCGTTCATAGTGACGTAAGTGGGCCCATGTCTAGCTAGGCTAGAGGTGGATATGAATAATTTGTAACCTTTACGGATGTGGCATCGCGTTATGGTTATGTGTTTCTTGTGAAACATAAATCAGAAACTTTTGATAAATTCAAAAGGTTTCGACACAAAGTAGACAAACAGATCGGCAAAAGTATTAAGACATCACGATTGGACTGTGATGGAGATACTTAAGCAATAAGTTTCTCAATTACTTGAAAGAGTATAGTATTCTTTCAATATAGACTCTTCCCGGAACACCTCAATTTGACGGTGTGTCCGAACAGAGAAACCGAATTTTGTTGGACATGATAAGGTTAATTATGAGTCGCTCTGAGCTACCATTTTCCTTCTAGGGATACGTATTTAACAGTGCAATACTTATTTTGAATAAGGTTCCATAAAATCTGTTGGATAGATTTTATATTAGATATGAACAGGAAAGAAATCGGGTTTTCTCATTCCTGAAGATTTGGGAATGCTGGGCATATGTTTGGATGATACCAAACTAGAACCCAAATCGGATAAGTGCCTAATTTGTAGGTTATCATAGGGTAACAAAAGTATAGTACTTATACAACTCACAAGAGAACAATTTAATTGTTGCTCTCCATGCGGTTTTTCTAAAAGGAATACCTATATGCAGTGGTAAGTAGGAGGAAAGTAAAACTCGATGAAAATTGGAGTAATACTGTTCCACGCACCGATTCCTTAACTGAACACAAACATTTAATCAAGGATGAAACTGTACCACAATCTTCGAATACACAAGAACAACGTAAGTCGGAGAGAGTCAGAAAACAACCTGGGAGGTATGGGTTTCTGATCTCACCTCATGAAGATGTCAATCTCATTGAGGAAGATGAACTGGCTACGTATGAGGAAGTGATACAAGGTATCGACTCCCAATTATGGAAAAGTGCCATGAAGTCCGAAATGGATTCCATGCATACCAACCAAGTTAGACACTGGTTGATGTACCGGAAGGTATTGGGCATATTGGTACAATATGAGTCTTCAAGGAAGACAAACATGGATGGCAACATACTAACGTACAAAGCTAGGCTTGTAACGAAAAGGTATCGTTATCAACATGGTGTCGATTACGATGAAACCTTTTATCAGTTGCCATGGTTAAATCCATTTGGATAATGCTTGCTAATGCTGCATGTTTCATTCATGAAATATGGCAGCTGAACATCAAAATCGCTTTCCTTTAACGGAAACCTTTTGGAGGATGTTTATAAACATCCTAACGGTTTTGTCGTGCCAAAACAAGCAAACAAGGTTTGCAAGTTAATTCGATCCATTTATGGATTGAAGCAAGCATTGTGTTCTTGGAAATATCGTTTTGATGTGATCATAATGGTATATGATTTAATTCAAAATGAAAATGATTCTTGTGTATAAAAGAAGGTTAGTGGGAGCGCACTGACAATGATTGTCCTATATAATGATGATATATCATTTCTTGGAAATGACATTCCCATAATACAATCGGTGAAAGCTTGGCTTTCAAGAAAATTCTCCATAGAATACTTAGGAGAGACAACCTTTATTCTAGGAATAAGGATCTACTGAGATAGATCTGAAAGTTGTTGATACTCTCTGAGTACACGTACATTGAAAGATATGTACGCGACCTGGTGTCTCATATCCTTTGAGCATATGGAGTCACAATTAGGCCAATCCAAGTGATAGTCACTGGATTGATGTTACGAACATCCTTAAGTATCTTAGATGAACTAAGGATGCTTCCTTAAGCTATGGAGGAGGAGAACTTAAAGTGACTGGGTTCACCGTTGCAAGTTTCCAAACCGACAAAAATGACTATAAGTCTTAATAAGGGTACTATATAGTTTGAATAACGGAACAGTAAGCTGGAAATCTTCCAAGCAAAATACTGTTGTCAAATAAACAACAAGAATAGAATATTGTTGCAGCTGAGGCAGCAAAAGAAGCATTTTGGATCTATAATAATCCTAATTAGATTAGGTGTAGTTCTGTTAGCGGCTGAGCTAGGCCACAACACAGGCTAAAGAATTAATGGTCTCATCAACGATCCAAGTATGTACTTCAATTATTTGATCTAATTCGTTGGATCATGATCATACATCGTGGCGATGTGATGATCGAATAAATCACATCAGATAATAAATATGCAAATCCACATACGAAAGCAGTTTCTCAGCAGAAGTTTGAGCGACTCGTACATAGTTCAGGTGTAGGACACTTGAGTGATTGGCTATAGGCCAAGTAGGAGATTGCTGGACAATTATGACCCATAGCATCACTATTTGTACAGAACATTGTGTTGTTGTACAAATTAATTATGTGACAAAGGAAATTGCTCTTTTATCATTTGTAATTAGATTACCGGGATATATAAATGATAAAAGCCCATATGATTAGTTCCGAATTAATAAGATATGAGACAGTATTAATCCACTAAGGTTTAATCATTAAAATATCCCTAGTCATAGTATTATCGAGATTGGACATCGATAATGCGGAATAGACTAGTATTGCACTTGTACGCATTGTGGGAGCATAACGGCATAGTTCTCATATATTTAAGTATTGGATACTTATGCAAGTGTGATAGGAGGTTGTGTTTACCGATGGTACGGAAACAGCTTCGCTCTGGATAGACCCCTCAGAATTCCATTGGTAGTATGACTATGTGTCTATGGAAGTCCGAATCAGGGTAGGTGTATTTGGTCTTAACCTGAGACTTGCATCGCTAATACTTGCGACAATCAATATACTTTTGTTTTGGTCGTCCAGGGCTTTAACAGGTTCTGTGTACGCCTCTTATGGGTATATTGAGAATCGTAGTGTATTGGGTGTGATGTCAAGATGGAAGTATCACTTCAGTCATATGGTGATGATGATCACGCATGATACGGAACTAGTACTCTTATATACTGCAGTCATCGGGATAATATGACTAGGTCATGTTTATCCGATTATAGAGACTAGTTACCAGAGATCTGATATATGCTTCGTACGGGGCAGACACAATTCCAGCCCCAGGCCTAGCATGTGACATCCGATACTGGATCGCAATATGCAATACTACGTATACTACGCCAGACAAAGATTACATATTCCTTTAAGAATATTTTTGGAGAATTGGGTAGGCACGGTGCTTTGCTAGAAGCCAACCATGTCTTGTAAATTGGTAAAAACGTAGTACTAGGTACGTACGTGTTCGGATAGTCCGACGACCGGATTTACTGCCAACATATCCAGGGATCTCATGGGTCGCTTCCTGAAGATTCACCGATGACATATGACTCGAACACGATTAATAGGGATTAATTGGAAGAGAGAGAAAATTAATCTGGGATTAATTACGAAGAATTTTATCTGGGATAATACTATTTAAAGAGAGAGAACGATTAATTTGGAATTAATCGATAAAATAATATATTCGATATATTATACGAAATTAGATTTCGACGCGGAATTAAAATTAGATTTCAATTCGGGCGAACGAGTTAATTTAGAATTAATTCGCGAGTAACGTGAATAGTTATTTTACTAGGCATAATTATTTAATTAAATTTGATTTAATTACGTCGCAATGGAAAATTCGTTAATTCGAAATTAGCGAACCCGAGCCCGGGATGTGTTGCGGGGCCACTCAGATTTTGAATCAAGTGTGGCCCATAGGTCACATCACAACTCACATCACATAGTCACTTTATGTTGTTGGATTTTGGTGGGTTTGTGATAACTTGTCCAACACACCAATTTTGTGTAAGAAATGAATGACTAATACCAAATATTTGGTATATCATTTATCTTGATTTTTGAAATGAACACACAACATTCATTCTCTCTTTTTCCTTCATCAAGACCGAAACTCTCCCCATTTTCTTCTTCACTTTGGCATGAACCTAGGGTTCATGTTGTGTGATTTTTGTTTCAAAAATCACAAGTGCTAGCACACAATAAGTCATTGAAAGGTGATAGGGAAACCAATCCTTGAGCATGGAATCAACAACAAAGCTTGGAGCTTGGATTGAAGACCACACAACATGGACCTAGAAAACCCAACATGGACAGCGATACGTAACGCCCCCATATGTCAGGATTTCTACAGATTTCCTAAAGATATGATTTTCAGAAAATATAGTTTTACAAAAGAGTTTTGAAAGAGCAGTTTTATGAAATACTTTCAACATAATGGTTTTACGAAATAGTTTTACAGAAAGAAAGAGTCTCCAGAAAATTTTCACAGAAAAATATGCGTTTTCCGATAAGAAATAGTTTTCAGAGAAGATCAGTTTTTCTTGAAGATGAATTTGATTTCAGAAAATGAAGTTTTTATAAAAGCATTTCAGCTTTCATTTTTAATTGTCCACTCACTAGATCATTTAAACGATCTAACCCTCCACTCCCAGTGTTTTTATTTTGCAGGTTTACTCAGAGGACGAACTCGGGAGGATGGTTACTGATGGCAGTCACTAGGGTGTTGAGTCCACTAGATCAAGTCAGAAGTACAGTCTGGTCAAAGTCAAAGTAATGTCTTGTATCAGTCACTGGTATAGTAGGAATATGTGTGTAATAAGTCATTGTAATGTGCTAAAAGTGTACATTATAGAGTTTTAAAAAAATGTATTTGAGTACACAGTCATGAGTACTTTTATGCATTCTATGTTGTTGAGTTGGGCAATAGTCCCTATGCATGAGTTTGTATTTAAGTTGGCATTAGTAGTGTTTGATTATAGTCGGAAAGTCAGAGGCTCAGGGGGATAGGTCAGCCTATTCCCTGCCGGTTGCATCTCCAAGAGATGGATGCTACAAAGTTGGTATCAGAGGATGGTCTTGGGAGTCAGTGACTGCAGTGGGTAGAGTGTTTTGGTCTTGTATACGTAGTATTCTCGGGATACCATATGCAACGCACTACGTCTCCAGTATCTGATCCTTGAGTACGTCCTCAAGTCCTATAGACAGGTTAGTAAGAACTCCCAAAGCTACCTGAATTTTCTCTCTAATGAAAGTAACCATGATCTTTGTCCTAGTTGAAAATCCTTTCGTAATTATCTTGGTTTATTATCAGAAGTTCAAGATAGGTTATGGAACTAGATAGTAGAGTTACAAGAATATTCACCCAGGGGGGTTAAAAAGAGATCGCTATAAGAAAAGAAGGGAATGATGTGGAGATGTCTAAAGTAACCAGAGATAAAGAGATGTAGAGATACAGAATTAGATAATAAGGGAGTGCCAAAACTCATAGTAGTAAGGGGAATATCTTAAGCCCGAACAAGAATAAGAATGTCAGGTAGACCCAAGTAAGGTTCCTTCCCTTCTCACAGAATTTCTTCGTATAGATCCAAAAGTCCTTGAACACCTTGCGCCAGTAGTGAGCCTTTCGACTACTGATGAATAGTCATAAAGGCAAAGGAAGCAAGAAATCATGATTAATCTAGGAAGTTCCCAATAGACTTGAGATGTTACAAGTATATAGATAAGGACCTGATCTACCCAGATTCTCACCTCTTAGTGAAATCGGTTAAGGAAACTGTCATGACAGAGTTTATCTCATAACTATCTTACATGAGTAATAGACTCTACCAGGACATAAAGTACTGGAACGAGAACGCCGACATCTGTTGAGACGTGAAACTCTCACCTCATCCTTAACTAGCATAGATAAAGATAACTGTACGGAAGCTTAGTATATATAATGTTATATTCTGAGAGAGGGACAGTAAATCTCGAGAGATAGATCACCCAAAAGGGACCAATGACGTTTCCTAGGTCAGAAAAGAAAGAACCCGACACAAGTCAAGAAAGGTAAGTTAGCAGTACTAGTAATAATCCATAGATCAGACCAATGCATGTAGGAATCCAAGTAAGTGTGAAAGTACATACCCTTGAGATTGAAGACACTCAAGAGCTAGCAAAAAGGGGATCAATACAAAATTATAAGTTTGGTGAAGTAGCCTACAGAAAAAGTAGAACTCCATGAATATAAACAACCACTAGTCTCAGTAGTACAGTTTAAGGCCAAGAGAAAAGTTATGGAAATAAATAATATAAAAGGATGCAGGAAGTAATAAGGAAGTTCAGTACGCGTAGTATCATAGATAACGTAGTTTAAAGATAGTAACGTGATTGGAGACCTCAGAATGGTTGATAAAAGTTGTGGAACCTTAAGGTATAGAGAAGTTGATGCAGATCCCAATAGAACGAATGATAACTCTCATGTCGAGTAGCCCCGACCCCAGTAAGTGTATAGACACCTAGCCAGTCCAACACTGAACTTAGATAAATAACAGTAATGAATATTCATAGATCTCTACGAAATGCATATAGTCACCCCTCAAGTTAGAGCCTAGTAATGATTTGAAGTAAAGATTTGAACAACTAAAGGAGTATACTTAATGGGACAGACAAATCATAAGGCAGCAAGACAATCGAGCCAAGGAGTTCAACAGACCCTAGATAAGGATCATAAGATAGTAATATTTTGTACGAGATAGAGCGATTTGAATTCACGGTATGTCTAGCCAAATCTAGAAAAAAATAACCCTCCATATCGTAGAATATATAGCCTTCAAGAAAGTAAAAGCCCAATAGAGTAAGGAGTTAGAGTATGCAACGCAGATGACAACCCTAAGAAGTAAAATATATGAATTATAAAAAGATCTCTACCATATTAGAGATGAAAAATTAGTAAGAGAGAAACATTCAAATAAAAAGTATTAGTAGTAATACCATAAACTATTGAAGAGGATGTAGAGCTTCCAGGAAAGAAAAGACTTAAGAGGTTCAAAAAGCTAAGATGCGGAGGAAATCTAAGAAACAGAGCAAAACTTAATAAGGAAGAATAACAGAGAGGAAGTATGGTAGGATTTTGAGAGGGCGTAATCCTTAAGAAAGTTCTCAATAAGAGGTGGTGTGACCAGAATCGGAAATAAATTAGGAGTAAATTTGAAGAAGGCTATTCAATAGTTCCTAGCAGCAGTAACTTAGTAGGGAAGCCCAATATCAGATATGTAAATAAGGGAATCCTAGGATTATAAATGAGCAGCATGTGCAACTGCCGTACGGATAACTAGTGAGACCAACACAGCCGGAAAATACTTCAAGACCAACCCCACCCTCTCAACCCTCGTTAGACAACAACAGTAATGATGGGCCACGATGTTCGTCCCGATGATATTCCCCGAAAAGTGAATTCGTTGCGTATAATAGTATCCTATGAGATATGGTAAATGACCTTTGATAGATAATGCCCCTCGGATAAGGAGACTGAGACATAGATCAAATAAGTCTTAGGTATAGAATAGAGCATGAAAGAAGACGAAAAGAACTTTAAGTAAATGGTTTAGGAGTGGAACTGTCGAGATAAGATGACAATGGAAAGAATACTAGAAAAGCAATTATATAAGTGTATAATAGCAAGCTTTCTCTGTGTTGGAATAAGACTAGAATTCTATTATATGAGAAATAGAAGGAAGGTAACGAGTATAACCCATAAGTTTCCCACACAATATACCTAATTAGGAAAATTGCATAATAAGACTTGAAATAAATTTAATAAGATTGTGATATAAAATAACCAAGGAAACTGAGTATGGACATTAACCAAAAATCGAATTGTCAATCATTGACGCCATGGGTAAGGGCATATAGTTTACTTTCAAACCTTGATTACTTTTTGCACTAGCATATATGTAGTAGACGTAAAAATGATGTATCCCATTAGTTTGAGCTAACTAGAAGAAGATTGTCATAGATATGTCAAGAATTAATATCTTGGATTTAATAAATATCGGAAAACCGTGAGGGTAAACTTAGAGCATATAAAAAGCTCGGTCATAGACTACGAGGTCCTAAGCCCCAAAGATAGATAGAGATACGAGTACATGAATGTAAGAACTAATAGTAGTTTAAAATTAGCAAACAGAAAGAGAGAGTCAACTAGATAAATTAAGAGGAAGAATGTCAGGATCAGATCGAGCATGTGGAGCTAAGAAAGTATCAAGTACGATCATTTTAATAGCGACATGGATTACTCATGTATATATTTATCCTAGAGTTAAGGCAGAACGTGAAGAAACATAATTATAGTAACCACTAGTATCTCGGAGGTGAGGGGGGGTACTAGCTGAGAAGAATTCAGGTACATATTCATTAAGGTCACATGACACTAATATGACTTAAGTACGAATATACTCCTTAGTGATCATATTGGTATAAATCCCCTATATAGACTAAGTATTGCTATTGAGAATTGATGATTCAACTT
Organism: Zanthoxylum bungeanum; assembly: GCA_019454045.1. Classification (NCBI taxonomy): domain Eukaryota; kingdom Viridiplantae; phylum Streptophyta; class Magnoliopsida; order Sapindales; family Rutaceae; genus Zanthoxylum; species Zanthoxylum bungeanum. Next base: position 179,613 of record SKCR01037032.1, on the reverse strand, counting down.
GAGTAGTAGTGGGTACGACCACATTAACACTTATGTATTAAAAATTCAGACCTTACAAGTTAAATATGCTTGGGTGAAAACAATCAAAAAATGAGGGACCATCTGGGAAGTCTTAAGAAGTATTAAATCTTTAAAGAAAAGAACGAGAGGAAGGAAATACAATCATAAGATATCCGACATAAAAGGTAATTCACTTTGGCACCAGTTCGAGGAAAACCTAAGATTAGGTCAAAAGAGATTGAGTATTTCTAGCACATCTTTCTGGATATCAGAAGTGTAGAATAAAAGATAGATAAATTCCATGAATGATAAGTTTCATGAAGGATTTACACCCTTATGTAGACAAGATATAGTATATGGATTTTATTTCCACACGAGAAAAATGATTTCCGAAAGGGACTCCCAAAGATTAAGTTTTCAGCCATAGAAAATTGAATAAAGTGTACCAGAATAAGAGATTCCCAGAAGTCATAGTACTAATTTCTTGAGCAGAAGAGCAGAAAGGAAGTTAAGGAAGATAAGAGTAGCAGAGACACAAATGTCTTCAACCTAAGACAGACCTTAGAGTTCAACCTCAGAAGAGATTCGAGGACGAATCCTATTTAGAGGGGAGAAAACATAACACCCAGGAAATTCCAACTACTACTATGTTATATGCTTTTGACATTACTTTTTGGACATTCGATAAATTCCTCGCAGTTCCGATATGGAATTTAGTCTGAGATTCAATCCCGATAGCCCTTCGTATTGGGAATGTAACATTTTCATACGATCTCTGAATTTTATGAATTTTATATGGACGGAAATCTAAGACCGAGACCTACAACTTTCATGTTGGACATTTCTCCATATTCAAATCGGAAATGGGTCCAAAATATAGAAAATAAATTCGGATGAATAGTAATCAAGGGCTAATCTAGAGAATTCTCAAAGTTTCTAATATCTTTACCATTAAATCATTTTACAAGTAGCCCCTAGTATAAAAGGGAAAAACTATTCATTCATCCCTATTTTTTTAGAAGAAGAGAAACGTGAGAGTGGAGAGGAAGAAAGAAGAGGGAAGTCATTTTCTTGCCAAAATTAAAGAAGAAACAAATGCAAATCAACCCACAACAAGTTAGAAAGAGGAATATCAAGCTTAGAAGACTTGAATTGTGAAGGAAATCAAGTGAGTTAAGGTAAAAAGAGACTTGACCCAAATTTGAAATGTTGTTGTTTTAATGATTTGATGATTAATGGGTATTGATGGGTTGTGATTGATGTTGCTTATATGGTTATTGTGTTAAGAAAATAAGGATTTTGAGAAACCCCCAACTTAGGGAACCCTAAGCATTGAGTTAAATTGGGGACTATGAGATTGAATGTTGGGATGATATTAGAAGAGTATATTAATGGTGATTTGTATATTTGTGGTTGATTTGCTAATGTGTTGTTGTAAGCTTTCAGAATGGAATTGGAGGGTTGATGTTAGATCCTGTAATCGGGCTAGCATCGCGACAAGCACACTTGGCGCCGCAAGGCGGAGTAGGAAATTACTCTCTGTTCCAGTTGTGTTCGTGTGAGCATCGTGATGCCAAGGGCTAGCATCGCCACACGGAAGCAGATGAAGCTCACTACCTCGATTCTGTCGCGACACGTGTGGAAGTCACGATGCGATGCCCCACCCTCGATGTGACAACGCAGAACCATCAGATGCTCACTGTCTTAGCTGTTTGTGTGAGCATCGCGATGCTAAAGGGCCATTGTCGCGAAGCGTGGCTTTTTCTCAGAATCAGATTTAGCCATTTCAATTTCATCCTAAGATGTTAGGGGCCATACTAAGATTTTCGCATCAACACATATACCCACACTATGCCTTGTTACAAGCATAATTCATGACTTTTATACTAATTAAGTTTATCAATTATAAATTATCGATAGGAATTCCCAAGTTCTTCGAAGAAGTGAAGTGGTGCCAGCCAGATTCCAAATCTGTGAGTGGATGTTTTCTTTTCAATGTTTTATTTACTTATATGTTTATGAATTGAGATTTACATTTTAAGCACATAGGGTATTAGCCAAGTTTATTTTCGATTACATTGTAAATGAGAAATGTCTTAGAAAGTGGTGATTTTAAAAGCATTATTTTGATGATTTTTAGAGGCATTGGAGAAAAACCCACATCAGATATAACTTACAGTTTAAAAGCAACTATGTTATGAACAAGTTGACTTTTATTTTGACTCAGCTACTTAATGAACTCATCCATTATGAGTCCATGTTGGGTGATTCTCGTAAGCCTAGTGGATAGGTAAATATTGCCGAATCAACCAAATTTGAAAAGAAGAAGATGTAAAATATTGTGAAGGCTAAGGCAAAGCCCATGAAGAAGAACAAGAGAAGCTCTAAGGACGCTAAGCGTAAAGGAAAATGTTTCCATTGTAATAAGGATGAGCATTGGAAATTGAATTGTCTGAAATACTTTGCAGAGCTAAAGGAGAAAAAGACCACATGTAAATATGATTTACTTATAACTGAGTCTTTATTAGTGTGTTATTTATTCCTGGGGTTCGCAAGAATTTGATTTATGTTTCAAAATTTTGGATGATGGTTTTTCATTTCCTTTTAATAATAATCCAATTATTATTGCTAAATGTAATAACTATATGCACAAGAAACTCAAAAAAACTTATATGTGTTAAGGCAACACATAGTTCACTACTCAACTCTGAAATGTTTAAGGTTGAAAAACCTAAAACAAAATAGCAAAAGATTTCTCATGATGATACATATTTGTGGCATCTTATACTTGGTCAACCTTGATCAGATAGATATGTTGATAAAGAATAGAGCTTTAAACCAGTTAAAACTTGGTACTTTGTCAGTCTGTGAATCATGTCTAAAATGAAAGATGACCAAGAGACCTTTTAGTGGAAAAGATATAAGAGCCAGTGAACCACTTGAGTTAGTACATTCGGACGTTTTCGGACCGATGAATGTAAGAGCCCGAGATAGTTATGAATACTTTGTCATATTCATTGATGATTATTCAAGATATGGGTACGTTTACCTAATGCAACGCAAGTAAGATACCTTTGAAAAGTTCAAAGAGTATCATGCTGAGGTTGAGAATTGACCGGCGTAAACATACACGTATAACGCAAGCGCACGTATCATTCAAGTACTATAAAATATCGATCCCATGAGGACTTAATTCCTATTATTGTTATTAATTATTGATACTAGTTATTTACATGTATCTAATTAAAGGGAGAAGAGAATGATTGCTTTTGGTTGGTTGAATGTGGATTTGATAAATAAAATATTTAAAGACACAAAAGAAAATACTAAAGGAAAATAAATAAAAGACTCAAAGAACTAGGGTCGTGACTCCACACAATATTATCCTAAAGATGAATTGATTCTCTTATAAATGTTTATTAAATCAGTTTGCTAACCTGGAACACGAAATTATGCAAAAGCCTCTGTCGATGGTCAGCTGCACATACCCAGTATAATCCAATTAAACCATATATCTATGTTAACCAAATTACCTGGATTCATTAAGATCAAGTTCCAATAGTGGTTACCCCGCCCGACATGTATATGTCTATCCTGTAAGGAAATCTATTAAAGGGTTATCTATCCTCAAGGAAGATCGTGAGCTATTGAATCTAAGACTGAAACCTAAAATCTCTTTTCCAAGTTCATTTTAAGTTTACCACATCAATCTTATTGGTGATCAGGCAACAAGAAGCATTAATCTTAAGACTCAATAAACAAACTAAAGAATTACCCAATATATAATTAAATCAATTATTAAGCTTATGAAATATTTTGTTTCATCACTTCCCTAGAATAAAAATAAAATGCTGGGGGTTGGGAGATCCACCTTTAATATTTATAATTTAGAAATCTCCCTTATTATAATAAAGAATTTATCTGTGATATTACCAACCGACCATATAGGTGGTATCATCATTAAGTCAGATTTTAATTAAGTCCAACCAGCCATAAAGGCGGTATCATTATTTTTCCATAAACCAGCCATATAGGCGGTAATTACCTGTCACCAAAAGACCCGCCATATAGGCGGTGTCACATTATGTCAAATAAATAAAACCAGCCATTAAGGCGGTAATTCTTTTAAATTGAATTATAATTTCCATATTATAATTAAGGGAGATTAATCTAAATTAAAATAATAAAAGCTTCACCCTTCCCCAGCGAAAATCTAACTACAAAACATAAAACAAAAGAAAAGAAACTACTATTATTTATGAAAATAAAAATACATAATTGAAATACTGAAAAATAAATACAAACAATATGCAATCCTTAAATTCCTTACAAAATCCTAAGGAAATCATGAAAATTACAAATGAAATGGCTTGGTATTTATAAGAAAATCTAAAGGCTTCCACCAATTGCTCCACCAAACACTCCACAAAATACTCCACCAAACACTCCACCAAACACTCCACAAGATACTCCACCAAACATGCAAGCATGTTTTGTAGAAGTTTGACAATTGTAAATTGTCATTTTCCATTTTTTTTTATTTTTTGATAATGACTTTAGTAATTACACAAAACACATGAGTTTATTCATTAATTTCAGTCTTGAAAACTTTGGAATTTGAAAGTATTTAAAATTTAAACGTTGTAGATATTTGAGTCTTCTTTAATTTGCAACTTGAATCAGCTTCATCGGATATCAGATAAAAAAGTTATAGCCAAAATACCAAACTTGCACAAAACTAGAATTTACGACTGCACTTCGTGACGTGTACAGTAAATTTTCGTTTTTGACCTTTTTTCCACCGGATTTCATCATTCTAGCCCCGAGTTGATTCCATTAAGTCCCAATATTATTTTTATCTGTAAAATTACCAAAAACACATCAAAACATTCATAAAACTCGAGAAACTATACAAAATATTAGGTTAAATGAATGGGAAATAGTGATATAATTACCACTCATCACACCCCCAAACATAACATTTTGCTAGTCCTCGAGCAAAACAACAAAATAAAATAACATAAACATCTTTAAAATAAAATTAGGCTAAGTCACTTTCGTAAGGATCACGGTTGCATTTAGCATATGCAATAAGCCTTTAAACCCCTAGGTGTCCCTAGTGGACGAGTAGTAGTCTCGTGAGGGTTTACAGCAATGATACCCACAAACGTTTGATAAAAGTAAAAAGATAGTAAAACTAATGCACACAAAAGTAAAAAGACAAGAGAAAATAGACTAAAGAAGTTAGTAACTAAACAGGTGAAACTTCTTATCCAAGTTAGTAGTTATTTTCTTTCTTTCTAAATTACCGAATAAGTAAATTCTCCGATTGTTTTTACCATTCTTCATATACACAACAAACAAAATATTAATCAACTCATTTTACCCACAATAGTCACAAGTGCAGTTGAGAAGAGAATAATATTTGTATCCTAAAGGTTTATTAGAATTCACATCTTTTGTAGCAATGGAATAATGTTTTCTGATTTTTCTGATTTTTTCTTTGATTTTTGATTTTTTTTATTTATATACAATATCTTTCGTCTATGTAGCGAGCTTTGGGCCAGTGGCTCCCAAACCAGTTGGCTTTAGGGCACTAGGTGTTAAGACACCCCTACAGACTTAATTACTCATACTTCAGATATATATATATATTGCAACATCTTCGATCAATGTAGCGAGCTTTGGGCCAGTGACTCCCAAACCAGTTGGTTTTAGGGCACTAGGTGTTAAGACACCATTACAGACTTAATAACTCGGATCTCGGACGTTTTTTTTTTACACATTTTTTTTCTTTTTTTTTTATCCATCGTTTTTTTAGATGCTTCCTCCAATAAAACTAGAGCACTGAATATTACAAACTCGTCAATTACTTCTCATGTCCGTATAATACCATGTGTGTTGATAATACTTGTCAACTGAGCATATGAAGATCCATTTTAGTCAGTATTATGGAGAATTCACAAATTAAATAATTCAAAAGGAAATAAACAAAAATTAACTTGTTCCGAAATAGGTTTGAGATACGTATCAAGAGTGGAAACTCCTTACACAGCTATCTCTCACCAATTTCACCTGATTAATCAAGTTAAAAAAAAAACACAAAATAAATTTTTTTTATTTTTGTAAAATTTTTCAATTTTTTTGTATTTTTCGAAAAAAATTTGGACTAAAAATCTAATAAAAATAGCACAAAATAAACAAGATACTAATCAATTATTCACTCCCCCAAACCTAAATGAGACATTGTCCTCAATGTCTTAAGGAGTAGAAGAAGAGTTTAGAAGATCATACCTGGTTAACTGTAATTCTACGAAAAAAATTACTGATTAAGATCTATGTCCAATTATGCTTCTTACCACGATCGCTATCTGACCAGTTCAACTTGGAAAGAATGGGGTCCATTTTTGGTTCAAAGGCTAAGATTTGGTCAATTAATTCCTCGGCCTTTGTTGCAGTCAGGAAAATATCTTGTACTGATTTTTTGACGAACTCATGTCTTTTGGCTTCCGTAAGAAATACGAACAGAAAACTGAAAAAATGATCAATGTTGAGTAATCCAATGGGCTTCCGATGAATGTTCAAGTGCGCCCATGATGCCACTGTGAATATTTCTTCAAACGTTCCGAGCCCACCTGGTAAAGCAATAAACACATCAGCAGTATTGACCATTTCAAGGAGTTGTTTAGACATCCCCGAGACAATGCGTTCATCTCCATTTGTTTTTCTGATTATTGACCGGCGTAATCACACGCGTATAACGCAAGCGCATGTATCGTTCAAGTAGTATAAAAAGTATCGATCCCACGAGGACTTAGTACATAATCTATTAGTTTTATGAGGTCAAGTGATTACTAGTATCTAATAGGTTGTTAGATTGATTTAAAATGACGATGATTCTAAATTTAAAACAAGTAAATTAAATTGCGTGAAAGTAGATTAATGAAAATTCAAATTATAAAACTATCAAGGGTTGTGAATTCTTCCAATATTATTTAAAGATGAAGTGGTTATATTATAGTTGGGTAAAATATTGATTTATTAATCTGGAATATTAAATTATGTAAGAGCCACTTTCGATGATCATTTAAAAATACCTAGTATAATCCAATTGAATCATATGTCTATGTCAACCAAATTACCTAGATTCATTAAGATTAAGTTCCAATTATGACTACCCCAGCCCAATAGGTATATTCTTATCCTATAAGGAAATCTATTAAAGGGTTATCTATCCTCAAAGAAGATCGTGGGCTATTGAGTCTAAGGTCTTTAAACTTAAAATCCTTATGTCTAGTTCATTTTAAGTTTACCTAGTCAATTTTATTACTGGCCAGTTAATAAAAAGCATCAAGATTATGACTCAATAAATAAATCTTTTAATTACCCAAATTATAATCTAACCCTTTATAAACTGGTGATATTAGATTTTATCACAACCCTAGATAACTAACTTAGTTAGAACACATAGCTAAAGCTGGTAAAAACTTAAAAGACATAAAGTAAAATTGCTAAAAAGTAATTTTGGAATAATAAATTACAATAAAATGAAATGCTAAGGTAAAAGGAATTAACTTATACTATTTACTATTTAGATATCTCCCTTAATATAATATATATATTTGTGATAATTTTGCCAACCAGCCATATAGGCGGTAACATGATTAAGTCAAATTAAGTCCAACCAGCCATTAAGGCGGTAATATTTGTCAATAAACCATCCATAAAGGCGGAACAAAAATAAACCAGCCACAAAGGCGGAACAAAAATAAACCAGCCGACCAGTATGGCGGTATCCTCATTAAGTCAGGTTTTAAATAGTTTATATATTATATTTTAAGGGAGATTAATCTAAATAGCAATAGTAAAAGAATTACCTTTTTACCTTAGCATGGAGAAGTTACCTCCTCATGGTTGAATAGTAAAAGTAAAAAAGTTTAAGAAGGAAAATTACTATTTATATAAGAAAATTACTATTACAAAACGTAATTAAAACTGAAATTTAAAGAAACTAAAAAGAGAACTCCCTATTTACATCAGAGAATTCAGAGAAAGTGGTACATCTAAAACTGAAAATTCGAACTGAATTTATAGGCTTGGGTAAGGGGTGTGGGTCGCGCCGCGCAAGCCTTGCGCGCGGCGCGACGCGCTGACGTGGCAGTCTCTGATTCGTTGCTTCGCATCTTATCTGACACGTGGTAGGGCGGCTGGAGAGATAAGGTGACACGTGGCAAGGCGGCTGGCTGATGTCTGCTCGTTGAATTTTTGACACGTGGCACGCGGCACACGTTAGCATATCGCTTGTGATGATGACACGTGGCACGGCGCACGTTAGCAAAGTCAAACTTCTCCAACTCTGACTTATGGACCCGGCGTACATTAGCAGCCTCCGGCAAATGTTAGAGGTCGGGACGCCAAAGGTTTCGGTGTCGCGACGCTCCAAAATTACCAAAATACCCTTTTGCCAATTTTCACAGTTTTGCTCCAAATCACCTCCAGAATGTCCTGAAACTTTATTTATCTACAAAATAACACAAAACACATCAAAATATTCACAAAACTCAAGAAACTATATAAAATATTAAGTTAAATGAGTGGAAAATAGTGATAGTTTTACCACTCATCACACCCTCAAACCTAACATTTTGCTAGTCCTCGAGCAAAACACAAAATAAAATAACATAATAAAATTTAACTAAGTCACTTTCGTAGGGATCACGGTTGCATTTAGCGTATGCAACAAGCCGTTAAACCCCTAGGTGTCCCTAGTGGACGAGTTGTAGTCTCGTGAGGGTTTACAGCAATGATACCCACAAACATTTTACAAAAGTAAAAAGAAAGTAAAACTAATGCACACAAAAGCAAAAAGACAAGAGAAAAGAGAATAAAGAAGTTAGTGACTAATTAGGTGAAACTTCTACTCCAAGTTTACTAGTTGTTTTGTTTCATTCTAAATTATTGAATAAGTAAATTCTCCGATTATTTTTACCATTCCCCATATACACAGCCAACAAAATATTTAAACAACTCATTTTTGCCCACAACAGTCATAACTGCAGTTGATAAGTGAGTAATATTTTTATCCTAAAGTTTTATCAGATTTCACACCTTTTTGTAGTAATGGAATAAATTTTCTGATTTTTCTGATTTTTTTCTTTGATTTTTTCTCTATTTTTTATTTATATACAATATCTTCCATCTGTGTAGCGAGCTTTGGGTCGGTGGCTCGCAAACCAGTTGGCTTTAGGGCACCAGGTGTTAAGACACCCCTACGGACTTAATTACTCAGACTTCAGATATATATATATTTTTTCTGTCATTTTTTGATCCATGTAGCGAGTGTTGGGCCAGTGACTCCTAAACCAGTTGGTTTTAGGGCACTAAGTGTTAAAACACCCTTACAGACTTAATTACTCAGATCTCAGACGTATTTTTTTTTATTCCATCACTTTTTGAGATGCTTCCTCCAAATTAACTAGAGCACTGGATATTACAAACTTTTCAATTTTTAGCTCATGTCCGTATGTTACCATGTATGTTGATAATACCTGCCAATTGAGCATATGAAGATCCATTTTAGTCAATTTTATGGAGAATTTACAAATTAAATAATTCAAAAGGAAATAAACAAAAATTAACTTGTTCTGAAATAGGTTTGAGATACGTCTCAGGAGTGGAAACTCCTTACTCAGCTATCACTTACCAATTTCACATTTTTAGTCAAAATAAAAACACAAAAACGCAAAAAAAAAATTGTAATTTTTGAAAAAATTTCAATTTTTTTTGTAATTTTCGAAAAAAATTTGGATTAAAAATAAAAACAACACACAAACGAAAAACAAGGTACTACTTATCAACTAATTCCCTACCCCAAACCTAAATGAGACATTGTCCCAATGTCTTAAACAGTAGAAGAAGAGTTTAGAAGATAGTACCTGATTAGCTGAAATTCTACACGAAAAGTTAAAGGTTAAGATCCAGATTAACACGACGCCTCTTACCACGATCATCCTCGGACCAATTTATCTTTGAAAGAACAGGGTCAATTTGTGGTTCATAGGCTAAGAGTTGGTCTATTAGATCCGCAGCAGTTATGGCAGTAAATATGAGTTCTTTTAAAGGTTTTGACACGAACCCATTTCTTCGGGCATCATCAAGAAACACACAAAGAAAATCATAAAATCCATCAACGTTAAACAGCCAAATTGGTTTCTGGTGTATGTTCAAGTTCGCCCAAGATAACACTATAAAAATTTCCTCTAATGTGCCCAAGCCACATGGTAAAGCAATAAAAGCATCAGAACGGTTAATCATTTCCATTAGTCGTTCGGACATACCTGGCACGATCAGTTCCTCTCCGTTTGATGATTCAATAAGATTTGCCTCCGCCAAGGGTTTTAGGATGATTCCCAAAACATGACTGCCTCCTTCCTGTACGGCCTTTGAAACGATCCCCATAAGTCCAAGATTGCCTCCGCCATATACTAAGTGCATATTACTTGCAGCTAAGACTCGACCCAATTCCTGTGCTGCCTCTACGTATTGTGGTTTAGTACCAATACTACTACCGCAAAACACACAGATGTTTTCAACTCGTCTTCTTGAAGTGGCTTCCATGTTTTACTCTGGGTGTCTTCAAAAGTGCAATGATGAGTTGAATTTATAATACCTGAAAAGGGTGAGTAAAATAATAGCACTAGTACCTGCCAAATGACAATTATTAGTTAAACAGTAAAATAAATCGTGGTAGTCAAAAAGGTCTGGATCCTGTCGGAGAAAATATAAGAAAACAACAAAACAAATCACAATTATTAGGAAAAGACAAAGAGATATAATATGTACAGCTTGATTAACGTCTATGCGTCAGAGACAAGCTTCCCATCCAATTTTCTTATAAATTGGCAAACAGGGTCTTTTTTAGTCAGATTCCCAAGACTTAACTGTTGTCTTTCTTTTTGGAATAGCGTATGTAATCTGCGAATTTCATGATACACAAATCCACAGGGATGCGTCTCAAGAGTTTTAGATATGTCATCCAAAGACTCCTTACTCAAGCCATTCCTAATGAAATTAATCTTATCTTCGCGGGTATTAGACATTATTCCTAAAGAACGACAACGAGTATCACAAAACATACGAGCACATTTATAACAAACACACATTCTTTTGGCTCTTCTCTTTTTAGCATATGTGCTCCTTCCTAAACCAGATAGATGTGAAATAAAAGAGTCAGAAGATTCACCCGCCAATCGGACTCGTGCTTCAATAATCCAACGAATGTTAGTAGGAATACCTTTTATCATCAGTAACCTCATCCGTTCCAAACGAGCTTTGTAGAATTTTATCAGAGATTTTTTAGGGAGAGAAGGAAATTTCTTGCGAAGATTTGCGAGAGCTTCTTCCATCTTGAAATGTCTTAATCTGCAAAAACTAAACACAAAATTAAATCACACCAAATTACAATATATATAAAAATTGCATGGGTTGCCTCCCTGCGAGCGCTAAGTTTAAAGTCGTCAGCTAGATGTGACTGCCTGAACATTTATGCTGGATCTGAAAGTATGACACTTTATTTTTGTCGCTTAAATGATTCTCCCCAGTAGTGATTAACACGCTTGTTTTTAACCTTGAAAGTTTTGTTGGAGTCAGGATCATGTATCTCAACGGCTCTATCTGGTAAATCTTTGGTGATCACAAATGGACCTGACCACCATGATTTTGGCTTCCAAGAGAAGAATTTCACCCTTGATTTGTTTAACAGTACCTTTTGCCCTGGTTCCAGTTGTATGCGTACTAACTTCTCATCATGTCTTTTTTTGCCTTTTATTTGTACAATTTGGCATCCTCAAAAGACTGATTGTGAAATTCCTCCAATGTTGAGCTGGTGGAACTTTTTTCTTTCTGTTGCTTGTAGTGCAAGAATTGGCTTTTTAGTGCAAAAGATGCTTTATCTTCAGGCTCCACAGGCAATTGACATGTTTTAAGTTTGTCAGTAGAACTTTGCATTGCATTGGAGTTCTGAATGGTACTGTGTATCACATCAAGTCTGAAACATTCCTCCTTTTTTTCATCATATGGGAAATTCATGGCCTTGAAAACATTGAATGTTACTTCTTGGTCATGTACCCTCATGATTAATTCTCTTTTTTGTACATCAATAATGGTTCGACCTTGTAGCCAAGAATGGTCTCCCGAGGATGATTGGCACGTCTGCGTCTTCCTCCATATCAATGACAATAAAATCTGCTGGGAAAATGAATTTGTCAACCTTGACCAGCACATCCTCAACTACGCCTCTTGGAAATACAAGCGTTCTATCAGCAAGTTGTAGAGAGACTGAGGTGGGCATTGTTTCTCCAATCTGCAGTTTCCTGAAAATAGAAAAAGGCATCAAGTTAACACTTGCACCTAAATCACATAAAGCCTTACCAAAGTTATGTTCTCCTATGATGCAAGGAATGGTGAAACTGCCAGGATCTTTCAACTTCGGGGAAAGCTTCCTCTGAATGATGGCGCTGTATTCTTCCGTCAATGCTACTGTCTTGTAATCTCTCAATCTCCATTTTCGTGAAAGAATATCTTTCATGAATTTGACATAGCTATGCATTTGTTCCAAGGCTTCTGCAAATAGGATGTTGATGTGCAGCTTTTTGAAAACCTCCAGGAATCGAGCAAACTGCTTGTCCAGTTTTTTTTTTTGAAGACGCTGAGGAAAAGATGGAGGTGGAGTGATCTGTTCTTGTTCCTTTCCTTCTTTTTCCTCCATCTGTTGCTTTGTTTCTTTTGGAACTTCCTCAATTGTTGTTTTGGCTCCAACATCTTTGTTAATTTCAGTACCGCTTTTTAACATGATGGCATGACACTGCTCATTTCCCATGTTCCTTGGATTTGGTTCTGTATTGCTAGGAAGGGTACCTGGCGGTCTGTAACTCTGAGCATTGGCCAGTTGTCCGATTTAATTCTCCAATGCTTTGATGGAAGCAGATTGGATTTGAAATATAGCATCATATGCTTCTTGTTGCTTTTTGAACATCTCTGCAATCCATTATTTCATTTCTGGTTCTTTTTCAAACTCCTGGTTTTGCTGTTGGAATCCTAGTGGTGGATAGATCTTTTGCCCTGAATTATTGCTCCATGATAAATTGGGATGATTCCTCCACCCTGGGTTGTAGGTGTTGGAATATGGATTGTTCCCCTGTCTGTTGAAATTGTTGACAAAATTCACCGTTTTTTCAAGTTGGTTTAGTTCTGGTGCTCCTCCATATGGTGAACTTATGGATCCAGTGGTAAGAGTCTCCATGAATTTTCATATCTGATCCAGCTTGGCGTGACTGTTGTATTGGCTCCACTTTCATAAATTCCTGCAATTCTTTGGATCATGCCTTTCTGTTGGCCACAGGGAATTATTGTTGGCCATTTCTTCGATTAGGTCTCAGGCTTGATCTTTTCCTTTTGCCATTAAAGCTCTTCCAGCAGCAATATCAATTGTGGTTCTCATTATTCCAGAAAGTCCATTATAGAATGTTTGGACTTGAAGCCATTTTGGAATCTCATGGTGAGGACATTTCCGGAGCAAATCTTTGTACCTTTTGTTGGATAATATGACCCATAGCGTCACTATTTGTATAGATCATAGTGTTGTTGTACAAATTAACTATGTGACAAGGAAATTGCACTCTCATCATTTGTGATTAGATCACCTTAGATATATAAATGAAGAGAGGTCCATATGATTAGTTCCTGGATTGAGATGATATGAGACAGTATCAGTCCACGAAGGATTAATCATTAAATATCCCTAGCCGGAGTATTATCGATACTGGACATCGATAATGCGGAATAGGCTAGTATTGCACTTGTGCGCGTTGTGAGGGCACAACGGCATAGTTCTCATATATATTGGGTATTGGATACTTATGCAAGTGCGATAGGAGGTTGTGTTTCACCGATGGTACGGGAAACAGCTTCGCTTTGGATAGAACCCTCGGAATCCCATTGGTATTATGACTATGTGTCTATGGGAGTCCGACATCAGGGTAGGTGTGTATGGTCTTAACCTGAGACTTGCACCGCTAATGCTTACGACAATCAATATACTTTAGTTGAGGTCGTCTAGGACTCTAACCGGTTCTGTGTACGCCAATGCTGGATATATTGAGAATCGTAGAGTATTGGGGTGTAATGTCAAGACGGAAGTATCACTCCAGTCATAGTGGAGATGATGTCACGCAGGATACGGAATTAGTGCTCTTAAGTGCTGGCCGGCCATCGGGATATTATGACAAGGTCATGTATATCCGATTATAGAGACTAGTTACCAGACATCCGATATGTGCTTCGGACGGGGCAGACACTTATCCAGCCCCAGCCCTAGCACGTGACTATCCGATACTGGGCCGATATACATGATACTTGGTATACTACGCTGATATAGATCTTAAATATTCTTAGATGAATATGACCGGAGAATTGGATAGACTTCGTGCTTTGCTAGAAGCCGATCTTGTCTCGTAAATCGGTAGAACGTAGTACTTGGTACGTACGTGATTCGGATATCCGACGACCGTATTTACTGACCGAATTATCCGGGGATCTCATGGGTCGCTTCCCGATAATGCACCGATGACGCATAACTCGCACTCATTAATAATCTGGGATTATATAGAAGAAAGAGAAAATTAATCTAGGATTAATTACGGAGATATTTTATCTAGGATAAAATATCGTCTAAGAGAGAGATAACGATTAATTTGGAATTAATCGATAAATTAATATATTCGATATATTAAACGAAATTGGATTTCGACGCGAATTGAAATTAGATTTTAATTCGGGCGAACGAATTAATTTAGAATTAATTCGTTAGCGACGTGAATAGTGAATTCGCTAGGCGTAATCATTTAATTACGACGCGACGGAAAACTCGCTAATTAGGAATTAGCGAAACCGAGCCCGAGTGTGATTGCGAGCGCATTCGTATTTCGAATTCGAGTGCGGCGACGCAAGTCACATCAAGCGTCAAATCATTCGTCACATCAAGCGTCAAATCAAATGTCACTTTGAGTGATGTGATTGATTGATTGATGTGATTGATTGATTGAAAGACACATCACTTTATTAAAGTAATGAATAGTTGATGTAAGTTGTTGGAATAGTGTTGGTGGTTGAGAAAGCCATTTCCATTTGATTTTATTTGATAATAAAATGGTAAATGCTTATTATTTTTGGGAAATATATAAAGCAAATTTTTGGTAATTCATTTACCAAGTCAACCATTACACACTTCCTCCATTTCTTTCTCTTTCTCACGCCCAATGGGCTTCATCTCCTTCTTCTTCACAGCTCACTGCCGTGAGCTAAATGGGGAGCAATGAGTGTGTTTTTGTTGCAAAAACACAAGTGCTAGCACACTTACGAGACTTGCGAAGGTGTTAGGGAAGTCCACCCATGAGGCGGGATCCGTTCGACGAAGCTTGGAGCTTGACGAAGGACCAAATTTGAAGCCAAAACAGTGAGTTTATTCACTGCAGTTCACGCCCAAAACAGTGGGGAATTTCAAGTTTTGTTGCTTGCCGCGTCTCTCAACCGATCGATGTGAGTATTCCGCTACCTCCGTTGATGTATTCACACATGATTTCATTGCTTGTTTGATCTTGGGACCTAGATAAAACCTAACAATGGCATCAAGAGCTATAGGTTCAAGCATGAAAATTGTAGGGCTTAAAATTGGGTATTTGTATTTGAGCATGATTTTATAAAATTGGATGTTTGAGCATGCTTAATATTTTATATTGAATATTGATTTGATCAATTTCAACAAAATGTGATTGGATCAATTTTCCCCAAAAATGTTACCTTGGCCGAATGTGGATGAATTTTGGATTCTTGGAATTTTTTGTTTTGATTCATTGGATGAGTTAGATCATATGTAGGATGATGTTAATTTGAAGTCAATTAGATTGAATTTTGAATTGAACATAAATCCCAAAAAAATCATGTGGCCGAATTGGTGATATGCCCTTAATGTCTTGGTAATTTTGATTTTGTAACATTGGATGTGTATGAAATCAAATTGGATGGTGATTTAATGTCGATTGTGGGTTCGATTGGATTGAAACCAAATCGGACACAAAATCCTCCCTTGGCCGAGACTAAGAAGCATGTAATGGGTTTGATTTTTTCATTTATGTGTTGGACATGTGATGATGATAATGAACATGATTAATTGGACTAATTTCATGTTTTGGAAATATTGATTTGGGTGATTAATCATGTAATGCACTTTAGGTAATTAAATTGCGGAATTGGATTCATGTAATTTAGTTATTTAGGCCTTAAATTGGATTTGGGCTTCTAATGTTGTAATTGGGCTTATTGGGCTTGATTTTATCAAGTTGGGTTTAGGCCAAATGGATTGGATCCAATTGGGCCAAAACCACTACCATAAAGCCCAAATGCAACTTATAAACCTTTAAAGTTTAATTGGGCCTAATGGGCCTAAATTGATTTCTGGGCTTATGGGGTTACTCCTTGATTGGGCTTTGGTTGCCGAAGCCCACGCCTTAAAGAAATTAATTAAAGCCCATTAGACTTGAATTGAATTGACGTTGGACGTTAATCGGGCTTTGAGACCCGAGCGATTAAATTTGGAATTTAAGTCGTTAAAGGTTTATTAAATAAAGTGTAATATTTAATTTGGAATTGAATAGTGAATTAGTATTAAATACATGTTAAATTGGATTTAATTATGTAGTTTAATTTAATTCAAGAATTCGTACTTTGAGTACTTATTCGCAAAAACGAGTTTGACTCGAGCAAAATCAAATCGTTGTTTGAACATTGGATGATCACATAATTATCAGATTAATTAATTTGATTAGATTGATTGATAGCATGTTGTGTGAATACGTGGTTGTGATGAATGAATAATGTATATCGGATGGATATTAGTCGGGTGGGGCAATTTTTTGGAAATTGTTGTAATAAATTCGATTTATTAAATTGGACCTGCGTGTCCAGCCTTATCACCTTTATTCTCTTTGTATTCTCTTCTCACCTATTCCCCTCAATGTAAATGAGGTTTCTTTAGAAGTGTAGTGTAACGGGTAGAAGTAATACAAGTGCTAGCTTGAGTGAGAAAGGGAGAGATTTGATCTAGGATCAATGTGTTAAGTATCCATCCGCATATCATTATTATTTATTTTCATACTCGCTTTATTATGTATTTAGAATGCATGTTTAAGGGTGTATGATGATGAGACCTTAACAAAGATAATGAAATTGGTAGCCAATTTGCACGCGAAAAGCCCTCATCAAATATCATGCGTCTTTTCCTTCCATTGAGTGATTCTTGCTCAAGATCCTAGATTGGCATGGGTTGTTGGCCAAAGTCAAGCCCTTGTCCGTCGAAGATGTGTTTGAATCACGAGGCTTTGTTCCATATTGGTGTCTTGTCCAAGTTGTGGTTTGTTGGCCAAAGTCAAGACCACTTCTTGTCCATCGACATTGATTACGAAGCTTCCATGGTCAATGGGTCCGCGCTTGACTGGGATCATCAGGTTTGTTGTGCCAAAGCCAAGGCCTAGTTGATTCAGAGGAAAAAGGTTAGGCTATATTGGATATATAGGCATATATAGATATATGTTTCGGACTTGGATGTCCACCTACCGGATCTAGGAGTTGGATGAGATCCAATTGATCTTAGAGATCTACCTAGTTAATTATCATACAATTTGTTGGCCAAAGTCAAGATTGTGTGATATTTAACGGGATCCTAGCCCACTAGGAAACACGGTTTCCCGAGTACTCGACAGAGGGTTAGAGGCTCGACGAAAAATAGTGGGAGGCAAGAATTGAATTTGCAATATTCGTTCAATTACTCGCCATACGCGCTCAAACAAATATCACTCGTCATATATTAAAAGTATTAGTTGGACTAATATTTATTGTTGTTTTAATAAACAGTTGGACTGTATTATACTTGATTATATATAATTGGATTATATTAATCAATATATTTGAATTAATTAATTTCAGTTTACAGTTGATTTTATAATTGGATTATAGTAATCAATGTAATTGAGGTTAATTAATTTGGATTATATTTGATTATATAGTTGGACTATTATAATCATTATAATATATATAGTACCACTAATCGTTGATTAAATAGTTGGACTATTGTAATCAAGATAAATTGAAAAGTTGGATATTTAAAATATAATCTGGGATTAAAATATTTTAAATGATTTAATTTTCAAATTGGGAATAAATAATAGGTTACTTTATTTGATAAAATAACTTATTATACCTTAAGCCCCAAATTAAGCAAAATAAGTAGAGCATAAAATCTTTGGAAGATTTATGTGATGATGACTTTAATGCTTAATTTAATATACTTGTCATAAATCTAATTTTAGATTTAAGAAGTATTAAAATTGCAATAAATAATTCTTGGAGAATTAATTGACTATTCTAGAGGTGAAAAGTCAAAGTTTGCAATTGGGCATGTAGCACGAGGTGCACATTGTTTCGATATTCTAAAAACCCAAGGCTTGGCCTAAGGTTTCTGAAATATTGAAAAGGATAATTGACATATCCCAAAGTGACTACCATTTGGATATGGCAGACACGAAGGAATTAAAGAAAGGGCAAGGCTCTTACTTTAAAAATGTTTGTCAAAGTTATGTTCACTACTAGTATTGAAATTAGATTTTAAATACTTAGTGTGGTACATAAAATATATGTATTGATGTTCAGAATCTGCTTTGAGCAGGATACTGACTTCAAGCTGAGATTGCTCTGCGAATCGGAAACGGGACGAAAGTCGCTGTTTCGACCGTAGATACCTAAGTTTAGGAACTACCCTTCGGGTGTGTACTTAAATTAGGAACTGTTATAATGTAACTAGTTTGACTAGAGACATTATCTCTATATCAGTGTTTAATCCATTGTGGATAACCTTTATATTCTAGAACACTAAGTGTTTCATTATATAAAGATGATACTGAGATAAACACATTAGATGTGAATAACAGAATTTATATTTTGAATATAATTAAAATCTCAAAACATATAAAATGACAAATAAATAGCTCAAATTGATTTGATCAAGTAGAGACTTATTTGTGGCATTGTTGTCTAGGACACAATTAAACAAGACTCGTATATCCGCACTTTTGAAGAGTGGGTACTAGGACTGATTTGACTATTCAAATAAAGTCTACGAATCTAGTTTGTTAGGTAAAGTACCTAAAACACTGTTTACTTGGTAATAGTGTAAGTGCCACCGATCTGTTAGCCCTATTCATGGTGAAGTTAGTGGGCCCATATCTAGCTAGGCTAGATGTGAACATGAATATTTCGTGACCTTAACGGATGTGGCATCACGTTATGGTTATGTGTTTCTTTTGAAGAACACAGATCGGAAACTTTTAGAGTTTCGACACGAAGTAGATAAACAGATCGCTATAGTATTATGCCGTCACGGTAAGACCGTAATGGAAAATACTTAAGCAGTAAGTTTCAAATATACATGAAAGAGTATAGTATTCTTTCAGATGAGGACTCCTCCCGAGACACGTCAGTTAGACGGTGTGTCCGAACGAAAACCGAATTTTGTTGGACATGATAAGGTTTATCACGAGTCGCTCTGAGCTATCATTTCCTTCAACAGGATATGTATTAACAGTGCAAAACTTATTTAGAATAAGGTTCCATATAAATCTGTTTGACAGATATCATATAGGATATGAACAGGAAAGAAACAGGGTTTCTCATTCCTAATAATTTGGGTATGCCGGGCATAACGTTTGGATGATACCAAACTAAGAACCCAAATTGGATAAGTGCCAAATATAGGTTATCCTAAGGGAAACCATAAGTATAGTACTTATAAATCTCACATGAGAACAATATAATTGTTGCTCACCATGCGGTTTTCCTAAGAGGAACACCGATATGCAGTGGTCAGTGGGAGGATAGTGATACTCGATGAAAATCGGAGTAATACTATTCAAGGCACGAAGTCCTTAATGGAACACAATAGTTCATCAATGATGAACTGTACCATTAATCTTCGAATACACAAGAACCGCGTAGATCGGAGAGAATCAGAAAACAACCTGGGGTATGGGTTTCTGATCTCACCTCATAAAGATATAAATCTTTGGAGGTATACCAACCGACTACGTTTTGAGGAAGTGATACAAGGTATCGACTCCCTATTATGGCAAAGTGCCATGAGTCCGAAATGGATTCCATGTATAACAACTATGTTTGGATACTAGTTGTTGTACCGCAAGGCATTGTGCCTATTGGTACAGTAAACGTCTTCAAGGAAGACATACATGGATGGCAACATACCAACGTACAAAGCTAGGCTTTTGACGGAAAGGTATCGTTATCAACATTGTGTTGATTACGGTTCAACCTTTTACCTGTTGCCATGGTAAATCCATTTTGAAGATGCTTGTAGATACTGCATATTTCATTTATGAAATGTGTCAGTTAATGATCAAAATCGCTTTCCTGAAAAGGAACCCTTTGGGGATGCTTACAACATCCTGACGATTTTGTATAACCGACAAACAAGGTTTGCGGGTTATTCGATCCATGTTTGGATTGAAGCAAGCATAAGGTTCTTGGAACTGTCGTTTTGAAATAATCATAATGGTTATGATTTGACTCAAAACGAAATGATTCTTGTGTATATAAGGAGGTTAGTGGGAGAGCACTGACAGTGAAATTCCCATAAAGCAATTGGTGAAAGCTTGGCTTTCATAGAAATTCTCCGTAGAATTCTGGGGAGTAACAACCTTTATTCAAGGAATAAAGATCTACTGGGATAGATTTGGAGTTGTTAACACTCTCTGGAAATTGTACATTTAAAATGTACTTGATATGGTGTCTCATACGCTTTGAGCATATGGAGTCACAATCAGGAAAATCCAAGTGATAGACACTGGATAGAAGTTAAGGACATCTGTTAGTATCTTAGAGAACTAAAGATGCTGTCTAAAACTATGGAGAAGGAGAACTTGAAGTGACTGGGATCACTGCCGCAAGTTTCCAAACAGTTAAATACTGCGGTACTATAAAGTTTGAATAACGGGACAGTGAGCTGGAAATCTTCCGAGCAAGATACTGTTGCCGAATAAACAACAAATGCGGATTATTGCTGCAACTGAGGCAGCAATAGAAGCCATTTGGGTCGATAATAAATCTAATTAGATTAGATATAGTTCTGTTAGCAGCTGAGCTAGGCGTCAGCACAAGGCTAAAGAATTAAAGGTCTCATCGACGATCCAGATATATACTTCTATATCATCTGATTCGTTCGGATCATACATCGTGGCGATGTGATGATCGTATAAATCGCGTCAGACGATAATCATGGAAATCCGCTGACGAAAACCTTTTCTCAGCAATTTGAGCGAACCGTACATAGTTCGGGTGTTCGACACTTGAGTGACTGGCTATGTGCCAAGTGGGAGATTGTTGGATAATATGACCCATAGCGTCACTATTTGTACAGATCATAGTGTTGTTGTACAAATTAACTATGTGACAAGGAAATTGCACTCTCATCATTTGTGATTAGATCACCTTAGATATATAAATGAAGAGAGGTCCATATGATTAGTTCCTGGATTGAGATGATATGAGACAGTATCAGTCCACGAAGGATTAATCATTAAATATCCCTAGCCGGAGTATTATCGAGACTGGACATCGATAATGCGGAATAGGCTAGTATTGCACTTGTGCGCGTTGTGAGGGCACAACGGCATAGTTCTCATATATTTGGGTATTGGATACTCATGCAAGTGCGATAGGAGGTTGTGTTTCACCGATGGTACGGGAAACAGCTTCGCTCTGGATAGACCCCTCGGAATCCCATTGGTATTATGACTATGTGTCTATGGGAGTCCGACATCAGGGTAGGTGTGTATGGTCTTAACCTGAGACTTGCACCGCTAATGCTTACGACAATCAATATACTTTAGTTGAGGTCGTCTAGGACTCTAACCGGTTCTGTGTACGCCAATGCTGGGTATATTGAGAATCGTAGAGTATTGGGTGTGATGTCAAGACGGAAGTATCACTCCAGTCATAGTGGAGATGATGTCACGCAGGATACGGTATTAGTGCTCTTAAGTGCTGGCCGGCCATCGGGATATTATGACAAGGTCATGTATATCCGATTATAGAGACTAGTTACCAGACATCCGATATGTGCTTCGGACGGGGCAGACACTTATCCAGCCCCAGCCCTAGCACGTGACTATCCGATACTGGGCCGATATATACATACTTGGTATACTACGCTTGATATAGATCTTAAATATTCTTAGATGAATATGACCGGAGAATTGGATAGACTTCGTGCTTTGCTAGAAGCCGATCTTGTCTCGTAAATCGGTAGAACGTAGTACTTGGTACGTACGGTGATTCGGATATTCCGACGACCGTATTTACTGCCGAATTATCCGGGGATCTCATGGGTCGCTTCCCGATAATGCACCGATGACGCATAACTCGCACTCATTAATAATCTGGGATTATAGAAGAAGAGAGAAAATTAATCTAGGATTAATTACGGAGATATTTTATCTAGGATAAAATATCGTCTCTAAAGAGAGAGAATGATTAATTTGGAATTAATCGATAAATTAATATATTCGATATATTAAACGAAATTAGATTTCGACGCGAATTGAAATTGGATTTTAATTCGGGCGAACGAATTAATTTAGAATTAATTCGTTAGCGACGTGAATAGTGAATTCGCTAGGCGTAATCATTTAATTACGACGCGACGGAAAACTCGCTAATTGGAATTAGCGAAACCGAGCCCGAGTGTGATTGCGAGCGCATTCGTATTTCGAATTCGAGTGCGGCGACGCAAGTCACATCAAGCGTCAAATCATTCGTCACATCAAGCGTCAAATCAAATGTCACTTTGAGTGATGTGATTGATTGATGTGATTGATTGATTGAAAGACTTACATCACTTTATTAAAGAAAATGAATAGTTGATGTAAGTTGTTGGAATAGTGTTGGGTTTGAGAAAGCCATTTCCATTTGATTTTATTTGATAAATTAAAATGGTAAATGCTTATTATTTTGAAAAAATATAAAGCAAATTTGGTAATTCATTTACAAGTCAACCATTACACACTTCCTCCATTTCTCTCTCTTTCTCACGCCCAAAGGGCTTCATCTCCTTCTTCTTCACAGCTCACTGCCGTGAGCTAAATGGGGGAGAATGAGTGTGTTTTTGTTGCAAAAACACAAGTGCTAGCACACTTACGAGACTTGCGAAGGTGTTAGGGAGGTTCACCCATGAGGCGGGATCCGTTCGACGAAGCTTGGAGCTTGACGAAGGACCAAATTTGAAGCCAAAACAGTGAGTTATCACTGCAGTTCACGCCCAAAACAGTGGGGAATTTCAAGTTTTGTTGCTTGCCCGTCTCTCAACCGATCGATGTGAGTATTCCGCTACCTCCGTTGATGTATTCACACATGATTTCATTGCTTGTTGATCTTGGGACCTAGATAAAACCTAACACCTTTCCCAAGCTTCGTAGAGAGTTCTGAGTCTGTTGCACAAAGGATGTGATGTCATTCCTCAGCTTCCAATTCTGGCTGTGTGGAATGGAAAGTACTTTGCAAGGAATTTGGTGGCTAAAGTGTTCCAAGTTGTGAGGAACCTGCTGGTAGTGAATGTAGCCAAGCTTTAGCTCTGTCCTTCAATGAGCATGGAAAAACACGCAGTCTCATTGCTTCTTCAGCTTCTCGGTTGTAATTGAAAGTGCCGCAAACTTCCAGGAAGTTGCTGATGTGGGTATTAGGATCTTCAGTTGCTTTTCCCCCAAATTGCACTGATTGTTGAATAATTTGAATGCAAGTTTTGATGTCACCTGCATTTGCTGGTAAAGGAGGAAGTACAATACATGAAATGAGATCATCTACAACCGGAATGGTTTTGTCTTGAATGGGAATTGGTGGTGCAACCTCCAAAGGTTCAGGTTCCATGTTAACAATTGCTTCTTGGCCTTGTCGTCTTTCCCTTCTCAACTGTCTGATGGTTCTTTCAATTTCTAGGTCAAGCGGTCGTAGTTCAAAGCTTCTGGTTCGTCTCATTAAGAATTTGATAACCTGAAACACAATAAAACGAAAACAATAAGTAAAAAGAAAATTAGATACAAGTAACGTATCTAACCTCAAAACTAATAATGGAAGATAAATAAGTCCCCGGCAAAGGCGCCAAAAACTTGACCGGCGTAATCACACGCGTATAACGCTAGCGCATGTATCGTTCAAGTAGTATAAAAAGTATCGATCCCATGAGGACTTAGTACCTAATCTATTAATTTTATGAGGTCAAGTGATTACTAGTATCTAACAGGTTGTTTGATTGATTTAAAATGACGATGATTCTAAATTTAAAACAAGTAAATTAAATTGCGTGAAAGTAGATTAATGAAAAATCAAATTATAAAACTATCTAGGGTTGTGAATTCTTCCAATATTATTTAAAGATGAAGTGGTTATATTATAGTTGGGTAAAATATTTATTTATTAATCTGGAATATTAAATTATGTTAAAGCCTCTATCGATGATCATTTACAAATACCTAGTATAATCCAATTGAACCATATGTCTATGTCAACCAATTACCTAGATTCATTAAGATTAAGTTCCAATTATGACTACCCCCGCCCAACAGGTGTATTCCTATCCTGTAAGGAAATCTATTAAATGGTTATCTATACTCAAAGAAGATCGTGGGCTATTGAGTCTAAGGTCTTTAAACATAAAATCCCTATGTCTAGTTCATTTTAAGTTTACCTAGTCAATTTTATTAGTGGCGAGTTAATAAAAAGCATTAAGATTATGACTCAATAAATAAATCTTTTAATTACCCAAATTATAATCTAACCCCTTATAAACGGTGATATTAGATTTTATCACAACCCTAGATAACTAACTTAGTTACAATACATAGCTAAAGCTGGTAAGAACTTAAAAGACATAAAGTAAAATTGCTAAGAAGTAATTGTGGAATAATAAATTACAATAAAATGAAATGCTAAGGTAAAAGGAATTACTTATACTATTTACTATTAAGATATCTCCATTAATATAATATATATACTTGTGATAATTTTGCCAACCAGCCATATAGGCGGTAACCTGATTAAGTCAAATTAAGTCCAACCAGCCATTAAGGCGGTAATATTTGTCAATAAACCAGCCATAAAGGCGGAACAAAAATAAACCAGCCATAAAGGCGGAACAAAAATAAACAAACCGACCAGTATGGCGGTATCCTCATTAAGTCAGGTTTTAAAGAGTTATATATTATATTTTAAGGGAGATTAATCTAAATAGCAATAGTAAAAGAATTACCTTTTTACATTAGCATGGAGAAGTTACCTCATCATGGTTGAATAGTAAAAGTAAAAAAGTTTAAGAAGGAAAATTGCTATTTATAAAAGAAAATTACTATTACAAAACGTAATTAAAACAGAAATTTAAAGAAACTAAGAAGAGAACTCCCTATTTACATCAGAGAATTCAGAGAAAGTGGTACATCTAAAAGTGAAAATTCGAACTGAATTTATAGGCTCGGGTAAGTAAGAGGTGCGCGTCGCGCCGCGTAAGCCTTGCGCGCGGCGCGACGCGCATACATGGCAATCTCTGATTCGTTGCTTCGCATCTTATCTGACACGTGGCAGGGCGGTTGGAGAGATAAGGTGACACGTGACAAGGCGGCTGGCTGATGTCGGCTCGTTGAATTTTTGACAGGTGGCACGCGGCGCATGTTAGCAGATCGCTTGTGATGATGACACGTGGCACGGCGCACATTAGCAAAGTCAAACTTCTCCAACTTTGACTTATGGACCCGGCGCACGTTAGCAGCCTCTGGCGCATGTTAGAGGTCGGGACGCCAAGGGTTTCGGTGTCGCGATGCTCCAAAATTACCAAAATACCTTTTTTGCCAATTTTCACAGTTTTGCTCCAAATCACCTTCAGAATGCCCTGAAACTTTATTTATCTATAAAATAACACAAAACACATCAAAATATTCACAAAACTCAAGAAACTATACAAAATATTAAGTTAAATGAGTGGGAAATTGTGATAGTTTTACCACTCATCAATTATGTGTTCGTCCGCCAAAGTTTTTGGTATGATTCCCAAAACGTGACCGCCACCCTCCTGAACAGCTTTTGAAATGCTTCCCATTAATCCAAGATTTCCACCTCCATATACTAGGTGCATATTTCGTTCTGCTATAACTCTCCCCAATTCCTTTGCAGCCTCAACGAACTCTGGTTTATTGCGAGAGTTAGATCCACAGAACACACAGATTTTAATGACCGTTGTTGTGAAGTTGCTTCCATTTTTTCTCTCTTATTTGGATGTTTATCTGAATGTGTAAAAGAGAAGAATGACGAGCTGAATTTATAGATCCTGAAAATGGTGAGTAAAAATAGCACTAGTATCTGTCAAATGACAATGAATGTTAAAATAAATCGTGAAAAGTCAAAAAGTTTAGATCTTGTCGGTGAAAATAAAGGAAATAAAAACAGAAAATGAAATCAAAGCAATTATTAAGGCAACAGAATTGTGTACGCAATACGCCACTAGCTTAATATAAATTCATAAGGATGCGTCTCAAGAATTCATTCTTTACTCAGCCATCACAAATGAATTAGCTCTCCTCTTTGTGATTGCCAAACACCATTACTTCTGACTTAAAATGCTCTGTTTGTGCTTTCCCTATAAAAATATCACACAATATTAAAAACTCTACAACATGTATACACAAAATATGGAAACAGAATTTACAACAAATTGCATGGGTTGCCTCCCTGCTAGCGCTGAATTTTTTCGTCTTTAGCCAGACTTGACTGAAATCCATCTGTCAAAGAGGTTTCAGTGTGGTTTTGGATGTCCGATTAAAGACAATCCTGTGAGCGTTGCTTTTGAAGGGTCTCTTCCAACGGTAAAGTGGCAAAAAGAATTTTGTCTCATTCAGTACTTGTGCCACCTTTTTAATATTTATCGCTCCAGTGGTTCCTGAAAAGAAAGAAAGAAAATCAAGAGGTCTTGTATGGTGCTTGACTTTGAATGGAAGTTCCATTATGTCAAGCTTCTGGGTGATATCTCTAAATTGTACTCCCCAAAACAGTGATGTTTTGCCTGAATTCTCTGGATCTTCAATAAGGTTAGACATTTGCTCCTCCATTTGCTCTGTTTCTTGCTCCACCTTTTCTTCACAGATATATTTTAGGATTTCCGCGTTCAATTCTTCATCTGTCATCTATGAAATGCATGCTCCATAAGTGTCAACTTGAGGATGTATAGATGTGTCTGATATTAGGTCTTCATCATCTGAGGTTGATGTGACTGGCTTAGGTAGATATTCTTCAAATATCAATGAAAAACATGCTTCAGGATCTTCATTTTGAAGATGGAAAGTTTCATCTTCACTTGTTGGTGCAGTTGGTACAAACAACTCCGCTTCTTCATCCTCGTCAGAGTCCGAATAAAAAAATCAAACAGAGACTTTGCTGGTTTGGGCTCCTGAACTGATACCTTTGGTTTTTGGTACTGCTCAGCCTCTTCCTCTGTTAAAGTGTCACCGTGAAATGCTTGGTACTCGAAGGCTTCTTCAGTTTCATCTGAAAAATATTTCTTGAGGTATGTAGCTCTGGTTTTCTGTTAATTGTCTTGTTTGATATGTCAGTCTCTGAATAGATGCTGATTGTCTCTGAATACTTTCGAGTTGATTCTGGAATGTTTCAAGCATTGTATCCAACTTTTCGTCTTGTTTCTTGAACAAATCTTTGAGCATGTCAACCATCTGATCTTCCTCTGATGGTTCTGGTTCTTGATGAAAATCGTAGGTAGATGGTGGATAAGATAGAAGATGTGGTTTTGTGAAACATGTTGGCTCTTTGTAACTTGATTGATTCCGATAATTCTGCCACTCTGAAATGTATATGCATTGATCGCTCGGGTGGTTACCATCGCATATCACACATCTCCCCATTACGTTCTGATGAGCAAATGTATTATTGCTTGGTTCTGGCATACAGTGATAATTGTTGGGCTGGACAACAGGCCTCAGAAAATAGGACTGTTGCTCCCTGATTTGGGGTGTATCTTCTTCTGGTAAAGCTCGTAATCTTTCTAGCTCCAAATAAAGATCCATGTCAACCACCTGAAAAATAAAAGAAGGAAATAAAAATTACAGATAAAAAGGAAATTAGATACAAGTAAAATATATAGCTTCAAAATTAATAACTCAAGAAAAATAAGTCTCCGGCAACGGCGCCAAAAACTTGACCGGTGTAAACACACACGTATAACGCAAGCGCATGTATCGTTCAAGTAGTATAAAATATCGATCCCACGAGGAATTAATTCCTATTATTGTTATTAATTATTGATACTAGTTATTTATAGGTATCTAATTAAAGGGAGAAGAGAATGATTACTTTTGGTTGGTTGAATGTGGATTTGATAAATAAAATACTTAAAGACACAAAAGAAAACACTAAGGAAAATAAATAAAAGACTCAAAGAACTAGGGTCGTGACTCAACACAATATTATCCTAAAGATGAATTGATTCTCTTATAAATGTTTAATAAATCAGTTTGCTAACCTGGAATACGAAATTATGCAAAAGCCTCTGTCGATGGTCAGCTGCACATACCCAGTATAATCCAATTAAACCATATGTCTATGTTAACCAAATTACCTGGATTCATTAAGATCAAGTTTCAATTGTGGTTACCCCCGCCCGACAGGTATATGTCTATCCTGTAAGGAAATCTATTAAAAAGTTATCTATCCTCAAGGAAGATCGTGAGCTATTGAATCTAAGGATGAAACCTAAAATCTATTTTCCAAGTTCATTTTAAGTTTACCACATCAATCTTATTGGTGATCAGGCAACAAGAAGCATTAAGCTTAAGACTTAATAAACAAACTAAAGAATTACCCAATATATAATTAAATCAATTATTAAGCTTATAAAATATTGTGATTCATCACTTCCCTATAATAAAAATAAAATGTTGGGGGTTGGGGGATCCACCTTTACTATTTATAATTTAGAAATCTCCCTTATTATAATAAAGAATTTATCTGTGATATTACCAACAGACGATATAAGTGGTATCATCATTAAGTCAGATTTTAATTAAGTCCAACCAGCCATAAAGGCGGTATCATTATTTTTCCATAAACCAGCCATATAGGCGGTAATTATCTGTCACCTAAAGACCGGCCATATAGGCGGTGTCACATTATGTCAAATAAATAAAACCAGCCATTAAGGCGGTAATTCTTTTAAATTGAATTATAATTTCCATATTATAATTAAGAGAGATTAATCTAAATTAAAATAATAAAAGCTTCACCTTTCCCCAGCGAAAATCTAACTACAAAACATAAAAGAAAAGAAAAGAAAAGAAACTACTATTATTACTGAAAATAAAAATACATAATTGAAATACTGAAAAATAAATACAAACAAGATGCAATCCTTAAAATCCTTACAAAATCCTAAGAAAGCATGAGAATTACAAATGAAATGGCTTGGTATATATAGGAAAATCTAAAGGCTTCCACCAATTTCTCCACCAATTGCTCCACCAAACACTCCACCAAACACTCCACAAAATACTCAACCAAACACTCCACCAAACACTCCACAAGACACTCCACCAAACATGCAAGCATGTTTTGTGGAAGTTTGACAATTGTAAATTGTAAATTGTAAATTGTCATTTTCCATTATTTTTATTTTTTGATAATGACTTTAGTAATTACACAAAACACATTGGATTATTCGTTAATTTCAGTCTTGAAAACTTTGGAATTTGAAAATATTTAAAATTTAAACATTGTAGATATTTGAGTCTTCTTTAATATGCAACCTGAATCAGCTCAATCGGATATCGGATGAAAAAGTTATAGCCAAAATACCAAACTTGCGCAAAATTGGAATTTAGGACTACACTTCGTGACGTGTACAGTAAATTTTCGTTTTTGACCTTTTTCCACCGGATTTCATCGTTTTAGCCCCGAGTTGATTCCATTAAGTCTCAATATTATTTTTATCTGTAAAATAAATAAAACACATCAAAATTTTCATAAAACTCTAGAAACTATACAAAATATTTGGTTAAATGAGTGGGAAATAGTGATATAATTACCACTTATCAAGAATCAATTAGGTAAGACAATAAAACTCTACGATCATATCATGAAGTAGAATACCTTGATAGTGATTTCGTGGAATTCTTGGTTGAGCATGGGATAGTATCCCAGCTCACAACACCTAGAACACCATAAAAAATGGTGTTGCAAATAGGAGAAATCAAACCTTACTAGACATGATAAGATCTATGTTTAGTTACAGTTCACTGCCTAGTTCGTTCTGGGGATATTCATTGCAAACAATAATGTTTATCCTTAATGTATTTCTACATATGGGATGTCCAGCACATGTGCTGAAGAACAAGACTACAAAGTTAGATCAACCTTCTAAAATATGCCAATTTGTAGGCTATCTTAAGGAGACTATGGGTGGATTTTTCTATAGTCCAGAAGAAAACAAAGTGTTTTATATCAAAAAATGCTACATTTCTTCATAGGACTAAATGAAGGAGTTTAAACCTCGAAGCAAAGTGATACTTGAGGAGTTACTTGTTGGTTCGACCAACACGCTATCGTCAACAATAGTTGACAGAAGCATAACACCTTCGACATTTGAGTATCAGATGCAAGTACATCATAATTATCTATCATCTAGACGAAGTGTGAGGGTTGTACGACAATCTGATCGATATCTAGGAGTCGGAGAGACACAAGTTGTCACATCCAGTGATGATGTTGATGATACATTAACCTATCGTAGTGCAATGAATGATTCTTATAAAGAGGAATAGCTCAAAGCCATGAACCGCGAGATGGAATCGATGTACTCCAACTCAGGTTGGTAACTTGTAGACCAATCTGATGGAGTAAAACTCATAAGTTGCAAGTGAATTTACAAAAGAAAAAGGGGAGCAAATGGGAAGGTACAGACCTTCAAGGGTAGGCTAGTGGCCAAGGGTTATACCCAAAACGAGGGAGTCGACTATGAGAATATTTTCTTGCCAGCAGCTAGACCTAACCACAAATCGAAACCGAACCGCCTGGTTCCCGATTCCACGATTGTGGAACCAGAACCGAACCAGATAATTTCGATTCGTTCTGGATTTTTTAATTAATTTAAAATTTTATTTTTATTTTTTAAAAAAATAAAAATGGGATTTCAATTTTATTTAAAATTATTAATTTGATTTACATTACACTAAATTAAAAATTTTAATTAAAATAAAATTAAAGAGCTTGAACTTAAATTTTAAAAACTTAAGTTGCATACGTTTCCTCTAGGGGTGAGGTGAGTCAAAGCTCTGGTAGTTCCATTATATTTTTTAGATAATTTCCTATTACAATTTATTTACTCGTCAATCATCATCATTATCTGTGATCCTTCAGCTCTCGTTCCGCTTGCACTTACAGTTGCATTGTCAAGCAAGTTTTCAAAGTCATCGGGGGCATCTTCTTGTTGTTTCATATCAACTCAGGTCCAATCATCCACACATGATGTTGCTTCTAAAGTGCTTGGATGTAATGAAGATCGTCTCGCTTCCAAAATATGGTCTACTAAGCTGAAATCTTGTTCAACCTCAATGTGGAAACAGGTGTTATCGACACCTCTTTAGTAATAATTGACAAAACATTATAGATATTTTGATGTCGATTCCACTAGTCAAGTACCTGAAAATTTTTACTTACTAAACTTTCAGAAGGGAACTCGAAATTGGTAGATAAATAATCATCTAATTATGGGTTGTTAGTTATGTTATCCCTCTATTTTTTATTTCGTTGGAGTAACCAATGATCACATATGCTAAGTCTTGAATGTATTACGGGTTCGCTACTAGATTGTCCTGATAATTGCAAGTTATATCTACTAACATAATCATTAAATCAATCTATTAAATCAATTTTTATTCAATCTATTACTTTTTTCTAATATTAATTTCATCATCTATTCCTAAAAATGAATAGTAAGTTTCTAAGCCACTATTCAAACCTTCTAATTTAAATCTATGATAAAAAACTATGGCAATACGATAAAGTAATGGAATGTCTTTAAAGTATGTCAATTATTTTCTCTTCATAACAGCAATAGCTTCAATTATATCAACATTAGAACTCTCAGCATGCTCATATAGAGTACCAACAATATTCAAATATTTAACAAGAAATAAATTTATTGTAGGATAATAAACTCCATTAAAAATATTTGTAGAATCATTAAAAACTTTTAAAAGTTCTAAATTTTTTCAAAAATATCTCATTGACTAGTAAAAAGTGTTATATGTTGAACATGTTGGGAAAATACTACATAATATATCTTTGTATTGAAAAGCTTGAGTTAAAAGAAAATAAGTTGAATTCCAACGAGTTGGAACATCTTGTGAAAATTTTACCGATTTAACACCATTTAATTTACAAAACTTGGCTCATT
This sequence comes from Zanthoxylum bungeanum, assembly GCA_019454045.1. Lineage (NCBI taxonomy): Eukaryota > Viridiplantae > Streptophyta > Magnoliopsida > Sapindales > Rutaceae > Zanthoxylum > Zanthoxylum bungeanum. The sequence goes on along the minus strand of SKCR01037032.1, from coordinate 146,999 downwards.
CTCTCCTGACTTGAGAATAGGATCAAATACAATTAAGTGCAATCTTAATAAGATCAATGTGATGTTTTAAAAAAGTCAGACCATCTTGAACACATAAATTAAGGACATGGCATGTGCAACAAACATGAAAAAATTGACCCCCCAAATTTGGTTGGTATATTTATTTTAAATATCTAATTGATGCAGTATTTACAGATGTATTGTCAAAACCAATTGTTAAAATTTTACCTAATAAATCATATTCACCAAAAATTACTATAATCATTCTATAAATATTTTGTACAGTATGATGCTCATCAAAAACTCTAAATACAATAAGTCATTTTTTCATGTTCCATAATGCATCAATTCAATGAAAAGGCACACTCATGTATGAGTGTGTTTGCCAATGATCATTCCAAATATCGGAACAAATAGAAAGACGATATTTAATATCTTTAAATATTTCATTTAAAATAATTTTACCATCTTTGTATAATTTAAAAATTTATCATTTTTTGTATTCCTAGGCATTTTACAAGCAACAGATTTAAAGCATTTCGAATATAATTAGTAAAAGTAATTTTTTCACCAAAACTTAAAGAAAGATGTGTCATACAAATAAATGTTGCAAATTCTTCTCTATTTTTAGCATCATAATTTAAATGAATCTAACGAACTCGTACCCCTACTAGATGAAGCATACCAGCTCATTTGAATTTGTGTTGTATAAGTCTAATTTCAGCGACATGATGTCTATCCAAGTGCTTGTTCAAATTGTCATAGTCGCCAGTAAATTTGTAAGATACACCACAATAGTTGCATATTGCTCTTTAACATTCATTTCATTCTCGACTAAATGAAAATGAATTTTGAAAATATCAAAAAATTGAGACTTAACTTCTTTTCTCTGTGTACCTATACTTTGGCCGCTCTCTTGGGATGGCACATTGGACATGGTGTTCTCAGATGAGCTTGTCATTTTTTTTTAATATAAAAGAATTACAAAATTAAATTAATATGAGAACTTGAAGATGAAAGAATTGAGAATGAGAGAATTAAAGAGATTAAGAGAATTGAGAATGTAAATTGGTGTGTTAAAAAATGAAAAATGACATTTATTTATATATTTTTGGATTATTTTTGTGATACCTAAATTTCCCTTAAAACTAGCTATTTTATTAACATTATTAAATAATTTAGTAATTACATATACATTTAATAATTTACTTTTACAAAAAAAAAAAAAAAAATTTAAAGACAGCAGAGAGTCGTTGCTCCCTGCTGCCAGCCTAACAACTACTAGCCGTTGGGCCAAACGGTTCCAACCGGAATAGTGGAACCGGTTAGAACCAGATAGTTCCAACGATTTCGGTTGGAACCGTCTGGTTCTGTTCGGTTGACTAGGGTTGAACCTTAACCGATCCAAACAAATCTGATTCAGATTTCGATTCCAAAACCGAAATCGGTCGGTTCATACCAGTTCGGTTTTAGTTCCGGTCTAGTGGCGAACTCCAAAGAAATAAGAAACCACAAGAGGGGAAAGCATATAGAGAGAAAATATCATCTCATCAGGGAGATGGTGCAGAGAGGAGACGTATCTGTCACGAAGATTGCATCCACAGATAACCTGACTGATCCGTTTACAAAGACCTTGTCCTCTAAAGTGTTTGAATGTCACCTACAGGGTCTATGTTATGTGACATGTCTCATTTGTTCTAGTGCAAGTGGGAGATTGTTGGGATATTTGCCTTAGAGTTTCATGTAATATGTAAACGGAACTATTTGCTTAAAATCAAATATGCATTATTCGTTTATCAATTGTTTTGATTTAAATAACGTATTATAATTGTCTTGTTTAACCTTTATTACTTATGTGTCTTCAGGCTTAGTGTATGAGCGGCATACACAAGAAGATTTAAGTATGACGTTAGTAATCTCAAATATTTCATGGAGAGCAAATAAAGTGGGTACTTTATTTGTGGTTTATCTACAGTTGGGGTTCATTCTATTAATGTATGGCAACATTGATCCGAGATCGTCCATGTGATTACAAGAGAATGAAGGCACCTTATATGATGTGATCATATAAGATTGGACCCAGATAGAAATGAATTTTTTATAAAATCCGTTAAATAAAGAAATTCATTTCAATATAGTAGATGGTCATATATGAATTCATCTGAATCCTGAGTGTACTACGAACTCCTGTATGGCAGACTATGCCATTAGATTTATAAAGGTGAGGTTGGTGTAGAAATCCCAACCAATATCTACGTACTTTAAGGACATGGTTTGGTGTGTATATAGGGACGTTTTATATAGATACGCAGTTCACTCATTCTTTCGAGATGTATAGGAGTATCTTCTTTAAGGGTTGATTCGGTATTTTAACGATTAGAGCATTCAAATCTTTCTATTGAATATAGAAAGATGAATATTCATAATAGTTATGAATAAATCATTAATTAGAGAATTAATGGTACTTAAGGTAAAAATAACTTGAGTGGTATAACGGACATTTTGACCCAGCTCTAATTATGAGATACTCGTAAAGAGTCAATAAATATGTAATTACTACATCGATGAATACCGACGTAGTTCGGCTTATATTATACATCAACAGAAACGAGAGCGCAGCTTTTGATTTTTAGTGGAATAACTAAAGTTAATAATTCAGAATATTTAATTAAAGAGTTTAAATAATATTTTGGGATTATTGGAGCTCGGAACTGTAGATCCATTTGGTCCCCGTGCTATCTTGATATGTTGTAGTAAATTAAATATAATTGGATATTCCAATTATAAACTCGCATATATAATTATTATTAATGTTATTAATGATAAATTTCACACATGGAACTTATATTAATTTTAATATAAGGTTTTTATTTGATATAAATGATTATGAGATAATCATTTAAAATCTTGTAATTATTTTTAATAATTACTTCTTTTTGGAAACAAATGGATTTGAAATTATGATTTTTAAATTCATATTTATGAAAATGGAAGTTACAATAATTATTTTAGGCAAAGTGTTTATGTCTTTATGAAGACATTAAAAAAAAAATTATTTCTTTCATTTTTTAGGCCATGTTGGCCGAATCCATGGGGGAAAGTGGAGAGTTTTGTGATTTGATTACAAAACCAAAACACTAAGTAGAAAATAAATGGTGATTTTGTTTTGGAAAAATTCATTTTTTTCAAAACCATAGCCTCCCTGAGTCTTTTAATTTTCTCTCAATAGTTGAGACAAAAAGAAAAGAGAAAAACATAATTGTTTGACAAAGATTTTATCCTAAAAGTTTTTGTAACGATTCGGATTATTTTGGCGTGATGTGTAAATTTTATTTTGCTTGTATAGCCGTGTCCGAACGCGAGGATTATTTTTACGAAGTAATGTGAATTATTATTAGAGAAAAGATGTAGAATAATGTTGAGTTAACTAGAAGGGTTGATTTGGAATTTAATAAATTAGTATATATATAACCTAGATATTTTTTTTAGTAAACATGTCTTACACACACACATGTATTCCATTATTTACACACACACAGCCAATATACACGCACGCATAACAGAGGAGAAAGGGAGGGAAAAAATCGAGAGAAAGAAAAGTCCAGAGGGAGAGAGAGAGAGATTGAGAAAAATGGAGAGATGAATGAAGAGAGAGACCAAGAGAAAATAAAAAGAGAGGGAAGCGAGAGCAGGGGAGCAAGGCAGAAAGAGAGAAGAGAATAAAGAGAGAGAGAGAGAGACTGAAGCATAGAAGAGGAGAAGAGAAAGAAGGCAGTGACCGAGATTGAGAGAGAGAAGAAGATGATGCCGAGAGAAAGAGAGGTAAGTACACTATGTGGGGATTTCTTTGAGCTTGGATATTTTTGAGTTAGTTTTAAATTTGTTAAACGAATCTGTAATTGAACTAAGAATGATGAAGATAATTAAATTAGAGAAATCTAAGTCTGATTTTAACCTTGAAATTATAAGAATTAACCAAATGGGAGTAATTGAGAATTTGGGGAAATTTGATAAGAACCCTAGAATTTGGGGGAAATTTCTGGAAATAGAATTTAAGTTATTAAATGATAAAATTATAATTTTAGTAAATAAAGAAATGAAATATTAATGCATGACTAAGGATTGTTAAGGTGACATTTAAGCTCATGTAGTTGTGGTGGTATAGTTGGGCAAGATAGAGGGTTAAATCTATAACTTTGGAAAAGGACATAAGATAGCCGAGTCTTGGCTTGCCAAGAAAGGTGAAATTTTGTGTATGGAAATGTTAAGCCATGACATGAGATTTTATGATATGAATTGTTGTTAAGATAAGTTTAATTGGTTGAATTTTTATAGTTAATAAAGTAACATGCCCAAGTAAATGTAAGACATTTAAGTAAAAATTAAATCGTTGTGCCGGGAATATGTAATGCCATACTTTTGGTTATGTTGGCCGAGAGTGACATTGATAACAAGGGTGTTAGTAATGTAATTAAGAAGTTAAGAATTTGAAACTAGACTTTATTTGCATAGATTAATATTGTAGCAAAGCTTCATCCGTGTGTATAAGCACAAATATGGAAATTGGAATGACAAACATATTGGATATTTGGTAGAAATTAACTAAGTAAACTTGATTATGGAATATGAATAAAGACTTGGGTAACAGCATATTATGATGGAATATGGTAGGGTATGATTATTTGTTTAAGTGTGCAAAGAGCATGTCATGGAATCATTGAGTTGGTATAAGTAAATTGCAGATGAATGTATTTATAATGTATGGGTATGATTATGATGTTTGAATTGATATAGAACAGAAACTCAGAATTGAATGTATATGCATATTTGTGTATTGTGCATCATAAGTTGAGTTGAAGCATAAGAAATGAGTATGCATATGTGAGTGTACGATTTTCAGAAACTGATGGAAGTTAAGATTTATTTTGAAATCTAAAGTGTTTAAAAGAAAAGTTTCAAAAGTTTTTAAAAGGAATGGTTTTCATAAAGTGTTTTTACAGTTTCAAGAAACAGAACATGGTTTTATGGTTTTCGGGGCATGAGAGAAAAACTCACCCCAGTATGTAACTATTACAGAGATACAGTTGGAATTGACGGATACAGAGGACATGTGCACATGTGGAGGACTGAGGGGACGCTCTCAGATCCTCGAGCAGGACTAGGGTTGACAGATCCCCGAAATCCTGGTTTTTGAGCTTGGGTGGTAGCATAGATCTGCACCCCCAGCTCCAGATTGTGGCTTGGGGGACGACAATACGTAACGCCCCAAGACCATCAGATATGAGACAGTAGTGGCATGCTTTGGGGGACGGCGATATGTAACGCCCCAATGTCATGGTTTTGCACTTCTGCCTCCAGATAGGCGTATGGGGGACGGCGATACGTAACGCCCTTATACGTCCAGTTTTTCAGACAGAGACACAGAACTCAGAAAAAGTTTTCAGTTTTCAGATACAGATTTCAGTTTTCAGAAATACAGATTTCAGATAAAGACTTCAGTTTTCAGAAACAATTTTCAGATGAGCAGTTTTCAGAAACAGTTTTTAGAAAATGGTATTTCAGAAAGACAAATTTCATAAAGAGTTTAGAAAGCAGTTTTCAGAAAAGATTTTCAAGACGTATTTCATAAAAGCATGGCATGATTAAAGTACTGCATAGCTTATAAAAGTCATGCTTTTAAATCATACATTCTGGTTAACATTTGTGACGCATAAAGTGGACATTAATGAATGGCAGCATGATTATATCTATGAGTATTGATTGATGTATGTGTGCATTGTATGCTTATATGGAAGGAACATGTTGTAAAACTCTAGTTCATGATTATAAGATTTTATATTCATGTTTGTATGGTTAATATTAGTTTGGTGGTTGTTCAATAGAAAGAATATTATATTTAAATCTGACTTGATGATATTTCAATAAAATAAAAGAAAGATAAGTAAGGTAAATAACTAAACTAGATTAGCAAAGAGTAAGCAGGTAAGTACTAAGATATTAAAGCAGCGCAGCAGAAGCGTGATGGATGAATTTGATGTAGTTAATATGGATGCTCGTTAAGGAAAATAACAAAGAGAAGTTAAAGTATGTTTATGATTAAATAAAAAATCAGTAATACAGATTGTGTTTTGCTAAATGGTTCTAAGTTAGATAATTAATTCAGACTTATTACATATTTGTATGGCCACATAGACAGAAAGGATGATTACAGAAACGGAACTTAGATTTTGCATGTGTTTGACGCTCAAGGAATGAGCATAGTTACTTACTGAGTCTTATGACTCACACCACAACAGTGTTTGAGTTTTGCAGGTTGATGACATGATCGGTCGACCACAGATACCAGAGCTTGAGGAGCCGGATAGCAGCGTTGCAGTCAGCCAGTCACCAGGTCTTGGGGGAAATGAGAGTCAAGTCGTTTATGAGTTTAGTTGTGGAGAATTGAGTCTGTATAAGTTATATTATAAAAGTTTTTATTTATACGTATTTTTCGGGCATGAATCCCAGTTATATTAAGTCTTGAGATTATTATTTTAGTGCTGTGTTTTGTGTTAGGCCCTATAGGTTGTCAGTGGTGCTAGACTTTGATCCAGGTTGCTCGATTTTAGCAGAGGTAATGCCGAAATTTTGGCAGAGTCAGAGGCTTATGGAGGCAGAATTATCATGTCTCCTGCCGGTAGCATCATGGCTCAGGCGGGATGTTACAGTTTTAGTGATCCTTTGTGTGAGTCAAGCCCACTCTTGCATTTGTTGGTGACGAGTCATAGCACGGAAGACCATTCGGAGTTGGAACATAATTCTTCATCCATTCCGTATTACCATTATCGACAGTGAGAAGAAAAATCTGCTTACTGCCGCCACTAGTAACCCTTTGTGTGGTTTGGTTATGGTTCTATTTTGAACATAATTTTTTGAAATATAAAGGGATGACTTAGGGATATTTTGGTACTATTTTAGAGTTATTAATACATTCAGAACTGCTGTCCAAAAAACAAAACAACCAGTAATAAAATAGTGAAATGCATGCATGTGTAGCAAAGTTTCAGTGTGTAAAATTATCCAGATTTTTACTGTTGTTCAGGGGCTATTACGGGGCTATTTAGGATTGTTAAAACCGTCAAAAATTTTGCAAAATAGTAACCATAAGGGCTTAACGTTTCGGTCAATAAGGGAGTGAGCAGAAAAAAATTTCAAGGTCTATATCGGTGCGTAACACGCTTCCGCCCTGATGAAAATTGTTTCTTACAATAACATCTTCTGAAAATATAGTTAAATAATTATAACATGAAATCAACGGTAAACATGATAAGATCTATACTTAATTACAATTCACTGCCTAGTTCATTCGGGGATATACATTGCAAACAGTATTGTATATCTTTAGTGTAGTTCCATCTAAGTCTGTTCCTAAGACTCCCTTAGAATCCCTTAGCAGTCCTAAAGCTAGTTTATAATATTTCCGCATATGGGGGAGTCCAGCACATGTGCTGAAGAACAAGACTACAAAGTTGGAGCCACGTTCTTAAGTGTGTCTATTTGTAGGCTTTCCTAATGAAACTGGTGGTTGATTTTTCTATAGTCCAGAATACAACAAAGTGTTTGTATCGACAAACGCTTCATTTCTGGAGGAGAACTATATGAAGGAGTTCAAACCTCAAAGTAGAGTGATACTCGAGGAGTTACTTGATGGTTCGACCAACACTCTATCGTCAACAATAGTTGACAGAAACATATCACCTTCGACATCTGAGCGTCAGATGCAAGTACATCATAATGATCAACCACCTAGACGTAGTAGGAGTGTTGTACGACAACCAGATCGATATATAGGAGTTGGAGAGCCACAAGTTTTAGCATCTAGTGATGGTGTAGATGATACATTGACCTATCGTAATGCAATGAATAATTTTGATAAAGAGGAATGACTCAAAGCCTTGAACCTCGAGATGAAGTCTATGTACTCCAACTCAATCTGGGAACTTGTAGACCAACTTGATGGGGTAAAACCCATAGGTTGCACGTGGATCTATAAAATAAAGAGAGGAACACATTAGAAGATACATACTTTCAAGGTTAGGCTAGTGGCCAAGGGTTATACCCAGAAAGCAGGAGTCGACTATCAAAAGACTTTATCGCTAGTAGCCATACTCAAATCCATCGGCACTCTTCTCTCCATTGCTAGGGGTGAACACCAGTTCCTGGTCTATCCGGAATCGGTTGGAACCAGACTAGTTATCCGGGTTTGGAACCGAAACCGATTATAAGTGGTATGGTTCCGGTTCCAAATAGAAGGAACCGGTTGTAACCGGTCTGGTTTCTATTCCAGAATAACCAGAACTAGAACCGGACTATAGAACCGGAACGGGAACCGCATTTGAGAATCGGATTGGATACCCGATTTGATACCCGAATATAGAACCGATTTTGATACCTGATTTTATACCCGATTACATAACTGAATGTAGAACCGGATTTTGATCCGATTTGATACCCATTAACCACAAATCGTCGTCATTTTTTTCTTTTTAAAATAGATAAAGTCATAAAACTTCAAACTCAAAGCAGCAACAACCCTAAGTCTAAAGTCTAAACCCATTCGCAGTCGCAGTGTCACACATACTTCAAACTCAAAGCAGCAACCCTAAGTATCTGTTGTTTGGCCTTTTTTTCTGATTTCTTTTAATATGTTGATGTGCCTGCAATTCATCTAATACTGCTATTTTTTGCTGCTGTTTTCTGCTGTTCTGCTTCTGGTGATGGTGTTTTTGGTTTTCTGATGCTGTTGTTGCTGCTGTTTTCTGCTGATGGTGTTTGCTGGCTTGCTGCTGCTGTTATTTGTTGCTAGCTTGTTGCTATTTTTTTGCTGCTGTTTGTTGCTGGCTTGATGCTATTTTTGCTGCTATTTGTTGCTGGCTTGCTGCTGCTGTTGCTGTTATTTTTGTTGTTTGCTGCTATTTTCTGCTTTTGTTGCTGGTTTTCTACTATTGTTGCTGCTGTTTTCTGCTTTTATTACTGTTACTATTGCTGCTTGCTTCTATTTCTGCTGCTGCTGTTTCTGCTTTCTGTTTCTGCTGCTGTTGTTTCTGCTTTCTGTTTCTACTGCTGTTGTTTCTATTATATTTTCTTTTTTTTTGCTGTTCATTGTTGTAACTTGTATTGCCAAGAATATTATGCAATATTTTATTCACGTGTGATATATAATTACATTTTTAAAGTTTGAGAATGTTATATAAATAGGGTAATTCAGAATCGGACCGGAACCGAATTGGAACCGAATAATAGGGTACCCTATTTAATCGGGTAGGTTCCGATTTCACTTAGTCAGGAATCGATTTTGTCTGGGTAGGTTTTGGTTCCATGCGGAACCAGAACCGAAACCGATTTTTCTCACCCCTATCCATTGCCGCATATTATGACTATGAGATTTGGCAAATAGATGTAAACATTATATTTTTGAATAGCAATCTTAGGGGTTCGTAACCTAAGGTTAAGAGCAAAAGGTTTGCAAGTTGCAATGGTCCATCTATGGACTCAAGCATGCATCTCAATCTTGGAACATAAGATTTGATACCATGATCAAGTCTTATGATTTTGAGCAGAACGTCGATGAGCCTTGTATATAAAAGCGCATCATTGATGGTAATGTGGTTTTTCTTATTTTATACGTCGATGATGTTTTAATCATTGGGAATGATGTAAAAATATTATCATACGTGAAATTATGGCTAGCTAATCACTCAAAATGAAAGATTTGCGTGAGGCCAGTTATGTACTTGAGATCCAGATTCTTGAGGATCTCGAGCGACGACTGTTAGCTATGTCTCATGCATCTTATATCTACAAGATCCTTGTGCGATTTGGGATGTAGAATTCCAAGAAATAAAATTTTCCTTTCCGACATGGAATTCATTTGTTGAAATAACACTCTCCTAAGACACCTCAAAGAGTTTAGGAAATGAGACATATCTTATATACCTCAATAGTTAGTAGTCTCATATATGCTATGTTATGCACGAGACTAGACATATATTTTACAATGAGAGTAGTCAGTAGGTTTCAGACTAACCCATGATTGGATTATTGGGTGGCTGTGAAATACATTATCAAGTATCTTAAGAGAACGGGAAATTATATGCTTGTGTATTCTGGTGAGGATATGATCCTCAAGGGATATACAGACTCTGATTTTTAGAAGGATGTCGATTCTAGGAAATCAACATCTGGATCAGTGTTTATCCTAGGTGGTGGGGCCATTGTGAGGAAGGGAATAATGCGATCTTACATTGCTGACTCTACTATGGAGGCTGAGTGTGCAGCAGCTTGCGAAGCAGCTAAGGAAGGACTCTGGATCCAGAAATTCTTGGGAGATCTGGAAGTTGTTCCAGATATGGATAAACCACTCACACTTTATTGCGATAATAGTGGTGCAGTGGCGAACTCCAAAGAACCAAGAAGCCAGAAGAGGGGAAAACATATAGAGAGAAAATAGCATCTCATCAAGAAGATAGTTCAGAGAGGAGACATATATGTCACGAAGATTACATCTGCATATAACGTGGCTGATCCATTTACAAAGACCATGTCGGCTAATGTATTTGAATGTCACCTAGAGGGTCTAGGATTATGTGACATGTCTCATTCGCTCTAATGCAAGTGGGAGATTGTTGGGATATATGTCCTAAAGCTTCATGTAATATGTAAAGAGAACTATTTGTTTAAAATCAAAGATGCATTATTCATTTATCAATTATTTTGATTTAAATCGTGTATTATAATTTTCTTATTTAACCTTGATTACTTATATGTCTTCAGGCTTAGTGTATGAGTGTCATACACAAGAGGATCAGGTAAACATAGTCATGAACTGAAAATAGGATCGGGTAACATAGTCATGAACTAAAAATAGTCATGATCGGGTAAACATAGTCATGAACTGAAAATAGGATCGGGTAAACATACAAGAGGATCGGGTAACACGCTTCTGCCGCGCAGGAAATCATTTCCTACAATAACATCATCTGAAAATATAGTCAAATATAACATGCAAGCAACGGTAAACATGAAATTCATGTATCGTAAATTGTCATGAACTTGAAAACACATGCTAGAATGAGAAAACAAAAACATAATTTAAAAATTGTACATGTGTCTGTAAAAACTATACCTCCCAAAATCCATAAACGTGAATTGAAAACATATATTTAGTAATCGAGATTGTATCGTCTCCCTCACACTGCCATACGTGTCGATATTGGGCCGTCGCCCCCTTGCACATGTTCTATAAAACATGAAAATCCACACCAATATCATAATCTGGGGCGTGAAACCTTCTTAGTATGACCTAACACCACTTAAGTAGGGGAACATGAACGTGAATAAGCATATGGGGGGTGATTAGTGCCTCATGAGGAAACGTAAGCGATCACAAGCACGTTAAACATGAAGGGACAATAATCTACTAGTGGTTTGAAAACATGTAATTTTCCTTATGATTGCATATCATTTTCTTTTCAACAAAAAAAAAAAAAAAATTAAATTAAATAAAAAACTCTTCAACTAAAATACATGAAAATCATGTGCTGAAAATAGATTTAATTGAAAGCATAAGACATAGCATGACATTTAGTAAAAATGATGATATCAAATGAAAATATGCAAACTTGACACATGAATTGAAAACCTGAACTATAAACTTAATAGTGAAATCTTAACTGCAGACGTGATGAAAATCTGATCATGAAAATAATAATACAATTTGACAACATGGCATGGTCTAAATTGCGAATATGTCTTAAAATCTAATATATACCGTAAGAACTGAAAAGTGCAAACGTAACATAATTTTGATATCGTGACTTAAATGTCCAACACGATCTATAAACTTGAGAGCATGACATGACATGAACATGAAAACATGATTTAAGAATGTAACATAATTTACAAGTATGTTATATGTCATGAAAATATGACATGAAATGTAAAATGAAATCATGATGCAAGGGCATGATGTGCTTGTTTGACTTAAGCTACTTCATTAACATTGCAACTCATGCTCATGACATATCATGCTTGAAACATGAAAGAAGGCATCGAGGACATGATTTTAACTTAATGTACATTCTGCCATGTGAGACCAATCCACCATCATGCCAAACCACCCAAACCCGTTAATATGACCAAACCGATATTTGAATCACATACTAAACATAATTATAAACCTAATCATAAAACGTATACCTAAACATGAACATAATTATTTCATGGAGATCGATGTGAGTTGGAAACATAAACCATAACCTTTGTTCCATAACGTAATTATAATTCTTATCAACATGCAACCATGAACTTAATTATTTACCATGCATAATCTAATTATTCATACTGTATTGATTTCTTATAATCATATATTCATGACCACACAAAGCTCAAAGATAACAACATTATCTTTATCATAGGTATCATATTTCACTTTTACATTTATTCAAATTAACTTTTCTTACCAAGCACATGGCAACTTACACACACACCCCATTACAACAAACCTCCATTTTTCCACCATGATAATCAACCATGCATTCATCTTTGTCAAAGCTTGAAAAAGAAACCCACAAATTCCCTAAACAAATGCACATTATATTAAAGTATCATTCCATATGCTTAATATGTCACTAGACATAACATTAAACTCTAAATTCCAAGCATTCACGTCTCCCTATATTCGACCACGGTCTCATTTCAAGTTTTTCATTCATATCCATATAAATACACACTTCACACTTCACACCCTATCACCAATTCATGCATAGCCAAATCATAAAAGTTGTCATCCCTTTTTATCTTCGCAAAATTCGGCTATACTTCTATATAATCAAATTTGAATACGTTAACAAATCTTATGCATAAACCATAGCTTAACATTGCATACATGATTTCCATCATATTAAAACCACTTGAATCGCACTTCCTTTTCCTCTATAAGATTTCGGCCATAAGACATATTCAATCTAATGATTACTTACAAATTCAAAGCATTTTCAAACACAATGAGAAAATATAAACATAAGTATATCCATAGATTAGCTCTATTTACACCCATCATCCCATCTTCATTTCTTACATCATTCAGCCATAGAGGAATCCCATTTGGAAATTTGAAATTTCTTATCAATTAGAACTTAGATTAGGTCATATACAACTAGAAGCATCAATGTTCATCTTATCATGCTAGATTACATCAAATAGGTTCCTTAAAGCTTGCATCTTTCATGTATTCGAATATATGGATTAATGAATCACTACAAGAATTAGACCATTTACCGTCGAATTATTTCGACGCCATAAGTGACGGTTTCGACGCAAAAGACCTTTAGCGTCGAAAAAATTAGACGCAAAAAATGGACGATAAAATGTCGACGAAAATCACTTTTAGCGTCGAAATAATTAAATGCGACGCTAAAAAATAATATTCTGCGTCCAATTTTTTTCGACGCTAAAGTAAACTGTCCGACGCTATATTTTATATTTCACGACGAAATAATTCGACGCAAAAATTCAAACTTTTAGCGTCGAAAATTGTCGATGCTAAAGTATATTAAAAAAGTATTATATGTAAGCTTACAGCGACCATTTTTTTTACTATTACCGTCGAAATATTCGACGGTAAAAGTTTGAATTTTTGTGTCGACACTTGTCGACGTTAACGTATATTAAAAAAATATTATATGTACGCTTACAGCGGCCATTTTTTATACTATTAGCATCGAAATATTCGACGCTAAAAGTAAAAAATTTATTTTTTTAAAAATTAGTAATTTATTTATTTTTTGGTCTAAAATATTTAATTTAGTTGAAAAAAATGTAATTAATAACAAAATGACGAAATATTATATTGAAATTTGTTTTAGAAAAAAGAAATATTATATTAAATCTATTTGTTCAAAATGTTTATACAAAACCAAATATAAAATTAATTGCTACTGTGATGGGGGGACGCTCGAGCTCGATGCACCATGACTCATTGAGGCCTCGAACATCTGACGGAAAGCCAGCAGTTGCTGTTCCAACTGCTCCATCTTCTTCTCGTGGTCCATCATCTTCTTCTCGTGGTCCATCGTGACCTGTTGTAGCTTCTCCTTAGTCTGATGCAGCTCATCTTTGGTGGTGACTAACTCGTCTCGAAGAGAGACATTGTCCGAATTACCACTATTGCGTGCAGATGACGTTGGCTTCTTACGAGTGCCAAGACCAACGTTGTAAGCTGTCTGATTCTTGAAAACCAATTGCGACAGCTGCTCATCTGGTATGGGGTCGGACCCTGTCTCCTGAGTTTGATGTTGGAGTTCCATCATTTCTTTCTGTTTCAAAAAATAAGTTAATATTAGAATTTGAGAAAAAAAATTAACATATATAATATTAATTATTTTATTTTAAAAACTGAAACTTACATAGCAGCGTTCGGCTTCTTCATTTATCCATCTGTTCCTCTCATTGTAATGCGTCACACGGAAAAAATCTGGAAATGATTGCACCTCACCTGTGCTACTCTGTTATAAACATAAAATAAATTCAATATTATTCCAGATTAGTAAAAACAATTAACTGTTAAATTTTACGTTAGGATATATTTACCTCAGAATGTTCGGCACGATGTTGGATAAATGGTTTCGAACCTCCACGGTGGTTAAAACGCAAGTGACTTCGATTTTCCGCATTTGCGTGACATTTATCATGTATTTACCAACACTGTAAGTACTGAAAACAAAGACAATTATAAATTTCCGTTTATTTCAAAATTTACCTCGTGTTTTTTTGCTAGACCAAAACTCACATAAGAATGTCCAATCTTGTTCCTCTATAAAATCAGGCTTGTGTTGTGGAGCATTTGAAGGTCCATGTTCGTCGAATATTGGTTTCAGGACTTTTGTTCTATAATCTTTATAACTTTTCCCCATGTGGTAGTCAATATATTGTTGGACATTCACTTCGGTCAGATCGAAGTCGAACCATTCCTACATGAAAATTCGAGTAAAAATAAGTATAAAATAAAAATGTTAAATAACAAACAATATCGAAAACTTACAAGTAGCGAAGGGAATAGTTGGTTCATTTTCGTCTCCCACGGTATCTTTCTCCAAGATACGTAGTTTTGGGGAGCTTCATATCGAGCTGTAGCTCCTATGGCTGTATTAAACGCTGAATTATGTTGTCCGACTTGAGTGTGTCCATCATCTGATATCTCTATCCGGATACGGCGTGAGCCTTAACGTACTTAGCCAACCCCAGGCCACGGGTGCGTCCTCGACCCTTCACTGTACTGGACTCACCTGTGCTAGCAGAGAAATCACCAGGGCCAGTTGCCCTTGCTGATGTAGATGGAGTCGCGGTAGCCCGTTTGCGATTGTCCGGTGCCATCTGCAAAAACCCGTCGCATTAGCGTCATCAAATTCCAAAGTTCTTATACATATACATACATATCCATACAAGTCATTTGGTCATTTCTGAAAATAATGAAGAAGAAAGGCAATGAAGGAACTTACTTGTTTGGCTTAGATTTAGAGAACTTCAAATCCTTCCTTAGATTAGGCGTGAGAAGAGAAGAAAAAAAAATTCTTCTTTGGTCATGGAAGGAAAACCATAAATGGCTTCAGAAGAAAAACAGAAGATGAATAGTAGTCTTTATATAAAAAACGGGTTGATTATTTTAGTAATAAAGTAATAATAAATATCAATCACATACCTAAAAATTAGATCGCATTCTCGAATTTTCACTGTTCATCATATAAAACACGCATTTTTGACCTTGTTCTATTCAAAATTTGGAACAATATTTAACATAAAAATTATAGATCATTGTCTGAGCTTTTCGATGATATAAAGATTACCAAAAAGGGACGTCGGTAGTTCAAGTTATGGCCAAAATACTAAGACATATCCCGTACACGATAGAAAAATAATCATGTACCGAAACTGCAAGTATTTCGTCAACTTTTCAAAAAAAAAAATGATTTCATGGATAATGACGCACTTATACATGATTTTATGATACTTAATATGTCTCACATGCCAAAAAGAATTACTGAGATGTTACATATGATTTCTGGACGACATGGTAGAAGGAAATATCACCTAATTAACCACACCCACCTCTTGATACTCCTCCACATGTTGTTTTATAACTCAGATTGTTTACATGATTTAAAACTCGATGACCATATTGAGATACATGGGAGAAGGGACAAAGAATTCCCTTATGGTGCATTTTTTCTGTTGTAACATAGATTGGTTGTATTCAATTTTTTTCCAAAAGAACAAATCTATATCCATATAAAATTGGAAATTTTATAGTATTAATATAAAATTTGGACATTAAAAATGAAAATTTAGGCAACTAACAAGCAAAATTATCCAATTTCATGTTAAATGTCCTTATTTTCATATTTAATGTCCATAATTTTATGTTGCTGGTTAAAACTTTCAGCAAATGTGATGATTTGACGTTTCATGCGCATCTAATTTTAAAACATGCAAATTTAAGCAATAAACATTTAATTAAGGCATTAAACATGAAAATTTGGACAAAAAACATGCAAATATTGCCCAACCTTAAATTCGATATCATTAACCTGAAATTTGGACATTAAACATGAAAATTCAGGCATCAAATATATAAAATTGCTCAATTTCATATTTAATGCCCTTGTTTGCATGCTTAATGCACAAAATTTCATGTTAATGGTTAAAAATTTCAACACGTGTGATATTGATTTGACATTCCACACTCGTTTAAATTTTAATCATGAAAATTTGGATAATAAACATGAAATTTAGGCAACAAACATGTAAATATTGTCCAACCTGAAATTTTATAGTATTAACCTGAAATTTAGGTAATAAACATGAATATTCGAGCAACAAACATACAAAATTTCCCAATTTCATGTTCAATGTTCTTGTTTGCATGTTTAATGCATAAAATTTCATATTAATACTTAAAACTTTCAACGCATGTGACTGATTTGACATTTCACACATGTCTAAATTTCAAACATGAAAATTTTGTCAATAAAAATGAAAATAAACATGAAATTTAGGACAATAAACATGTAAATATTGCCTAACCTGAAATTTTATAACATTAACATGAAAATTTGGCATTAAACATGAAAATGTCGGACAACAAACATGTAATTATTTCCCAACCTGAAATTTTTTAACATTAACAGAAACTTTTGACATTAAACATGAAAACATGAATGATAAACACTAAAAAGTACATATTTATTATACAGTAAATCAATCATTTTACACTTGTAGTTTCACTAATCCCTTTAATTTGGCATGTTTGTTAAACAATATTTTAAGTTATGTTTTGAGTGTTTTTATTGTGTTATTTTTTATTTGGTAGGTAAAATGCTGCTTGGAAGCTCGATAGAAAAATCCAAACTTGGAAAAAGGGCAAAAATGGAAAAACAGCTTCCACGTCGAGACACGCAAGGTCTCAAGCATCGTGACACGCCTAATAAGATGAAGGCACCGCACGATGCGCTTAGCTCTTGACACGTGTCCATTAGGTGGAATTCACGTCGCGATGCGCAAAGTCTTGGCGTCCGACGCGTGGGCGTTTCTCAGCCTATAAATTGAAGCCTTTCATGCTTTCTTTCTGAATTCCTCTATAGATTTTGGAGAGAGAGTGTCTTGTGTGTTTATTTATTTAAAGCTTTTTTTAATGTCTTTTTCTTTCAGTAATAAAATTATGAGTATGTTTAATTACAAAATGAGTAGCTAATTTCTTTTCGATGGGGTAATGGGTGAAGCTTTTATAATGAAAACTTAGATCAATCTCGCTTGTAAATAAATTATAATCTAATGATTAAAACTTGATTTAGATCTATATTATTTATTGACAAAATTGGCTACCGCCTATATAGCTGGTTTTATCTTGCTACCACATATATGGATGGTTTTATACGATTTTGGCATAATTGATTATCTTGGCTGGACTTGTTATAGACAAACAGTATCACCACCTATACGACTGGTTTTATACGGTATCACCACCTTTATGGCTGGTTTTATATTTTTGGCATACTTAATACCTTGGTAGGACTAGTCGTCGACAGAATTGACTACCGCTTTTATGGCCGGTTCTATATATTGGCATAATTAATTCTTGAGATAAATTAATTGGGTAACAAGGAAAATTTATATATTATAATTAAGCGAGATTTCTAATTTGAAATATTAAAAGTGGATCCCCGAACTCCAGCATTTCATTTTATTACTGCATTTTAAATTAAAAGTTTCCAACAACTTCAACAAATCAAACCTTTTTTCTTTTCGCTATACTTATCATTCTATTTTACTAAATCTATTCCATGTGGATTGACCCTGGACTTACCGGGTTATTTTATTACTTCAACACTCTTATACTTGGGAGTAAAAGATCATTTTTTGAGCATGTCAAGTTTTTGGTGCCATTGCCGGGGAATTATTATTTAGTAGATAGAATAATTTTTCTTTTCTTTTTCTTTATTTTATTTTTGTAGTTTATTTTTTATCTTGTCATTAATTTCCTTTTTGTAAATATTATATTTATATTTATTTTATTTTTTTGTTTAGGTTGCATGAGACATTGGTCTCGATCATCCAACAGAAGACTAAACAGAGAATCTCCATCACCTTCATCGTTCGTCAAAATAGCCGAGAACCAAATTGAAAATCCAGTTGGAAATCCACCTACCCGACTTGAAAACCCAGTTAATCAGGAAGAAAATGAGTCTCAGCATGGAGATCCTAATCATCCTAGGACACTCAAATAATTTATGAATCCCACTATGACAGGATCACCATCTTGCATTGTTTTTCCTCCAGATGCAACACGTTTCAATTTTAAATCAAGTATCATCCATCTTTTACCCACATTCTATGGTTTAGAATCATAGAATCCTTATCAACACTTAAGGAAGTTTGAAGAGGTGTATAACACATACACAGACCAAAATTATAGCATGAATATAATTCGTTTAAAGTTTTTTCCCTTTTCTTTAAAGGATAAAGCTAAAATTTGGCTGCAAAACCTTAGGTTGGGATCTATTAGAAAATGAGAGGATTTACAAGAACAGTTTCTTAAAAAGTTCTTTCCCCTTCATAAAACAAATTCCTTTAAGAGGAGATTCACAGCCTTCATACAAGAGTTGGGGGAAACATTTTACCAATGTTGGGAGAGGTTTAAAGAGATGTTAAATGTTTGTCCACATCACGGGTTTGAAACATGGAAGCTGGTTGCCTATTTCTACGAGGGGTTAACACCCCGGGGTAGACAAGTAGTGGAGATGATGTGTAATGGTGAGTTTAGGGATAAAGATCCCGAAGATGCACTAGATTACCTAGAATACATAGAAGATAATACACAACAATAGGACACAGTTGGCACTTATGAGTCGTTTGTAAAACCATAGTCATCTGGTAGAGGAATGTTTAACTTTAGGGAAGACCATGACCTTGCTGCCAAGTATGCATCTCTATCTAAAAAAATTGAAGCT
Organism: Zanthoxylum bungeanum; assembly: GCA_019454045.1. NCBI lineage: Eukaryota > Viridiplantae > Streptophyta > Magnoliopsida > Sapindales > Rutaceae > Zanthoxylum > Zanthoxylum bungeanum. The sequence continues at coordinate 127,458 of SKCR01037032.1, read as the reverse complement.
TTAGAAGCATGGAAGAGTGATCACGTTAAGTCAGTTCAGAAAGTCATGTCAAATCTGTAATTCTAATGAACATGTCATACAAGTTTACCCATCTTTACCAGCCCTGCAAAAATATCTCCATTACCAAGTCAGTTCCGTAAACACATTCAATAGACCAAATCCAAACCCATACTTACAAACCTAAAATTCTGGTTGGAGAAACCATTCAAACTTCAATTGGATGAATGATAACCAAGCACAATCCTTACAACAACCTCCCCAGGTTCACCAGAATTTCAGAAATTCCCAAAATTATACACCATATGTCCCACCACCTAGGAAAATCATTGAGGATACCTTGAATGCATTAATGGACACAAACAATGAATGATTTAAGAGAAACTTTTGCTAAAATTATATATGCATTAATCATTAATGAGAAATGAAAGTTTCCTGCACAACCACAGTCAAATCCCAAGAGTCATTTAAATTCTCACGATGGTAGTTCTGGAAATCAACACTTAGACCAAGTCAAATATGGTATTAATCTTCGTAGTGGTAAAAACATCCACATACCTATTCTTGAACCTCGCGAAGTTGAGAATAAAACAGATTCAGTAGGTAAAGAATGGGTTGATGAACCATTACCCGTCGTTGATAATAATAATTTGTCACATGCACCTGCATTCCCTCAAGCATTAATAATAATAAAATGAACCATTCCCCATAAATTTATGAAATATTCAAACAGGTAAATGTCAATATTCCTTTGTTAGATGTTATCCAACATATACCATCTTATGCTAAATTTCTGAAAGATCTATGCACCGTTAAAAGAAAACATCAGGTAAGAAAGAAAGCTTTTCTAGCTGAACATGTAAGTTCCATTTTTTCAAGCAATAATGCATTAAAATACAAAGACCCTGATTGTCCAACTATTTCTTGTATTATTGGAAATCAAAACATTGAACATGCTTTGCTTGATCTTGAAGCTAGTGTAAATTTACTTCCATTTTCGGTTTACCAACAACTTAATATCGATGAGATGAAACCAACATCAACTACTCTTTTACTTGCAGATAGATCAGTTAAGGTACCAAAAGGAATTGTGGAAAATGTGTTATTGCAAGTCGATAAATTCATATATCATGTGGATTTTATTATTTTAGAAACACAACCTGTGACAGACAGTTATAAGCCAATCCATGTAATACTTGGTCGCCCATTTTTAGAAACAGCTAACGCTTTCATTAATTGCAGGAATGGAATCATGAATTTTTCTTTTGACAACATGATATTAGAGCTAAATATTTTTAACATATGTAAATAGCCATATGACGAGGATAATGAAAACGAAAGCATAGAATCAATTAAACCTATTGTGGATGAGCATATTCAGGGGAGTTTATCTGATCCCATGAAATTTTATACTGTTAATTTTGTTGAGTCAAGTACGCAAATAGATTCAGATATTACTAATGATTTTCTACTTGACTCTACATAGGTATTGGAAGACAATAGATAGATATAAAATTTGGAAGAACTGTGAATACCGGAAGAAGGAAAACACAAAGAAGCACCCAATTTGGAGTTAAGAACTTTGCCAGAAGGACTGAAATATGCATTTCTAGAAGATAATCAAACTTACCTTGTGGTAATTTCTTCTTATCTCACAAGCGATCAAGAAGGTAAGCTTTTAAATGTGTTGAAAGAACATAAACTGGCAATTGGATAGACTTTAAAATACATAAAAGGCATTAATCGATTAATCTGCATACACAAAATACATTTAGAAGATAATGCTAGGACATATTATTAACCCCAAAGAAGATTAAACCCCCACATGAAAGAAGTAGTAAGAACCGAGGTCCTTAAACTTCTTGATGTAGGCATATTCTACCCTATCTATGATAGTAAGTGGGTAAGTCCTACACAAGTTGTACCCAAAAAGTCTTGAATTACTGTTATAAAAAATGATAAAGGAGAATTAATCCCAACCCGTATTTCATCTAGTTGGTGTATGTGCTTTGATTATAGAAAACTGAATGACGCAACTAGAAAATATCATTTTCCCTTACCATTTCTTGACCAAATTTTAGAAAGAGTAGCTGGACATCCATACTATTATTTTCTTAATGGTTACTCGGGTTATTATCAGATTCCCATTGCTTTAGAAGACCAGGAAAAGACCACATTCACATTCCCTTTTGGAACATTTACATTTGGAAAATGCCTTTTGGACTTTGTAATGCACCAGCAACATTCCAACGATGCATGTTAAGCATATTTAGTGACATGGTTGAACACTATTTAGAGGTCTTTATAGATGATATAACTGTTTTTGGAAATTCATTTGATAATTACTTGAATAATTTGGGAAATGTTTTTAAAAGATGTGAAGAAAAATGACTTGTGTTAATTTGGGAAAAATACCATTTCATGACTAATTCAGGAATTGTTTTGGGACACGTTGTGTCGTCTAAAGGTATTGAGGTTGATAAGGAAAAAATAGAGGTAATTTCTAAATTACCATCACCAAAAACAATCAGGGAAATCCGTTATTTCTTAGGACATGCAGGATTTTATAGGAGGTTCCTTAAAAACTTTAGTACCATATCTAGATCCTTATGTAACCTCTTATTAAAAGATGCAACATTTGAATGACAGAAGAATGTCAAAAATCATTCGAAAAAATTATCAGTCTTTTGACTTCTACTTCTATTATGCATTCCCCTTATTGGTCCTTACCTTTTGAGCTAATGTATGATGCTAGTGATTATGCAGTTGGCGCAGTGTTGGACAATTATGACCCATAACATCACTATTTGTAAAAGACATTGTGGTTTTTGTACAAATTAACTATGTGACAAAGAAAATTTCCATTTTATCATTTTGTAATTAGATTACTTGAATATATAAATGATAAAAGTCCTTATGATTAGTTCCAGATTAATAAGATATGAGACAGTATCAATCCACGAAAATTTTAATCATTAAATATCCCTAGTCGTAGTATTATCGAGACTGGACATCAGTAATGCGGAATAGGCTAGTATTACACTTGTGCGCGTTATGGAAGCGTAACGACATAGTTCTCATATATTTGGGTATTGGATACTCATGCAAGTGTAATAGGAGGTTCTGTTTACCGATGGTACGGGAACAGCTTCGCTCTGGATAGACCCCTCGGAATCCCATTGGTAATATGACTATGTGTCTATGGGAATCCGAATCAAGGTAGGTGTATGTGGTCTTAACCTGAGACTTGCATCGCTAATACTTGCGACAATCAATACACTTTGGTTTTGGTCGTCCGGGGCTTTAACAGGTTCTGTGTACGCATTTTCTGGGTTTATTGAGAATCGTAGAGTATTGGGTGTGATATCAAGATGAAAGTATCACTTCAATCATATGGAGATGATTATAACACAGGGGTACAGAACTGGTACTCTATTATGTTGCATCGGGATAGTATGACAAGGTCATGATTATCCAATTAAAGAGACTAGTTGCTAGTGATCCGATATATGCTTCGTACGGGGCAGACATAATTCCAGCCTCTGGCCTAGCATGTGACATTCGATGCTGGATCGCAATACGAAATACTTAGTATACTATGCCTAGTATAGATTATGTATTCCTTAAAGGAATAATTCTGGAGAATTGGGTAGGCATGGTGCTTTGCTAGAAGCTAACCATGTCTTGTAAATCGGTAAGAATGTGGTACGGGGTACGCACGTGTTCGGATAGTCTGACGACCGAATTTACTGCCTACATATCCAGGGATGTCATGGTTCGTTTCCCAAAGATTCACCGATGATGTTTGACTCGAACAGAATTAATCTAGGATTAATTATAAGAGAGAGAGAATTAATCTAGGATTAATTACGGCAAGAATTTATCTGGGATAAAATTCGATTAGAAGAGAGAGAATGATTAATTTGGAATTAATCGATTAAATAATATATTCCATATATTAATTGAAATTAGATTTCAAAGCGGAATTAAAATTGGATTTTAATTCAGGCGAACGAATTAATTTAGAATTAATTCGTAAGCGACTTTAATAATAATTTTGCTAGGCATAATTATTTAATTAAATTGGATTTAATTATGTCGTAACGGAAAATTCGTTAATTTGGAATTAAACGAATTCGAGCCCGAAGTGTGTTAAGCGGGCCCACTCGAATTTTGAATTTTAAAGTGGGGCCCACCAACTCAAATCATTAGTCAACTTTATTTACTTTTTGGTGATAGAAGTTGGTGGTGAATTTGTTGGTAACTTGTCAAATACACTTTGTCATTTTGGAATGACTAATACCGAAACTTGGATTTGGTATATGATAATTGACTTTTGGAAAATCAATTACACAACACGAAAAAAATTGAAAACTCTCTCCTCTCCAACAAGCAAAAGCTGAGAGCTTCCTTCTCCATCTTAGAAAATTTGCTTCAAAATTTCTTCTTGCTAGCGCATACAAGGAGTCAACCAAGGTGTTAGGGAAACAAATCCTAGAGTTTGGAACACAAGGGAAAGGCTTGGAGCTCTTCTCAAACTCAAAATTTTTGAACTTCCAACATCCAATGAAACCGATCAATGTATGTTTTTCCGCAACTTCTTTGAGTATTCACACGAAATCATGACTTAGAAGATCCTTGGCATGTTCTAGGAACCCAACAATGGTATCAGAGCCTTTTCTAAGCATCAAATGAATTTAGGGTTTATATACTTTAATTTAGGGTTCTTATGATTTGAGCATGATTTCTTCAAATTGATGGTTTGGTTGAGCTTGGATGATGAAGAATTAGATTTATGCATCTTAAAAGTTGAGAAAATGAATTGGATAAATTTTCCCCTAATTTCCTTGCTTTGACCGAAACATGAACCCTAGATATATCATGGTGATTTTTGATTTTAGACCATTGGATGTGTTTAATGAATGATGAGTATATTGATTGTTGATTTAATTAGATTGAAAACAAAATTGGATATAAATTGTGCCATATTGCCGTGAGTTGAGAAGCATGATATAGATTGATTTTGCTTCAATTTGTGTTGGACATAAGTTGATAAATTAAAGCATGATTAATTAGATAAACTGGTGTTTTAGAAATATTAATTTAACTAATTAATTGTGGCTAATACACTTTAATTAAAAATTAATGTGAAATTTAGAATTTTGTATTAATTAAAATTAGTCTTTAATTTTGAATTGGGCTAATATGGTTGTATTTGGACTTAATGGGTTTGGTTGGGCCAACTTGGTTTAGGACAATTGGATTGGATCCAAATTGGGCCTAAAACTATTCCATAAAGTCCAAATATAATAATTGGGCCTTTAACCATTTAATTGGGCCTAATAGACCAAAATTAATTTTATGGAAAATACAGTGATTCCTTAATTGGGCCTTGGCATCTTGGATTGGATCCATAATTGCCAAAGCACATGCCTTAAGAATTAATTAAAAGCCCATTGGACTTTAATTAAATTGACATTGGATGTTAATTGGGCCTTTGAGACCCATAAAGATTGGATTTAGAATCTAAGTCTAAAAGGCGCTAAAATAAGTATAATTATTTAATTTGGAATTAAATTCGAATTAGTATTGAATATAAATTAAATTGGATTTAAAATTATAGTTCGATATAATTCAAGAATATGTACTTTGAGTACTTATTATTAAACGAGTTGGACTCGCGCAAATCAAATCGTTGTTTGAACATTGGATGGTCATTAATTCAAAGATTAATGAATTAGATTAGATTGATTGAATAACATGTTTTGTGTGAATACATGGATGTATTGTATGAATAATGTATATCAGATTGATATTAGAAGGGTGAAGGCAATTTTGGAAATTGTTGTAATAAATTTAGAATTTATTAAATTGGACCTGCGTGTCCAGCCTTTTATCTCTTGACTCTATGTATTTCTCCTCTCACCAATTCCCCTCAATGTTAATGACGTTTCTTTATTGTATTATGTAATTGGGTAGAAGTTAGAATAGTGCTAGCCGGGGAGAGGAAATTGAGATATTTGTTCTAGGAACAATTTGTTAAATATCCATCCGCATATCGTTATTATTTATTTCACGCCTTATTATGCTTTTAGAATGCATGCTTAAGGGTGTATGATGAGACCTAATCAAAGATAATAAATCGGTTGCCAATTTACGTGAAAACCTCAAACAAATATTAAGCGAATTCCTTTCATTGAGAGGTTCTCTCTCAAGATCCAAGATTGGCATTGGTTTGTTGGCCAAAGTCAAGATCAATGTCAATCGCGGATGTGTTTGAACCACGAAGGCTTTGTTATATATCGCATGTCTTGGGTAGTTGTGACTTGTTGGCCAAAGTCAATGTCACTTCTTGTTCATCGACATGGATTTCGAAGCTTTCCCACTGTCAATGGGTCCCGCTTAACTTGAATCATTAAGCTTGTTGAGCCGAAGCCAAGGCTTAGTTGATTCCGAGGAAAAGGTTAGGAAATATATTGGATATATTGACATATCTATTGTATATATATTTCGGACTTGGAGGTCCACCTACCGGATCTATGAATTGGATGAGATCCAATTGATCTTAGAGATCTACCAAGTTAAATACCATACAGCTTGTTGGCCAAAGTCAAGGTTGTGTGTTATTTAATGGAATCCTAGCCCATTAGGAAACTAGGTTTCCCGAGTACTCAACAGAGGGTTAGAGACTTGCCGAAAATTAGTGGGAGGCCAGTATTGAATTTGCAATTTCGTTCAAATACTTGCCAAATACGCGCTTTCAAATTATTTTCGTCATTTTATATATTTTTATTAGTTTGACTAATATTTTATTGTTTTTTTATAACAGTTGGACTGTACCCAAAATCGTTAATTGAATAGTTAGACTATCGCAATTAAGATGGCCGGAAAGATCAACGTTAAGGAAATTATCATGGGCGAAAATGTCTTTAATGGTGCGAACTTTCCTGACTGGGATATGAACCTCATGATTGTCTTGGGGGATGAGAATATGCTCTATACAATATAGAGACCTCTCGGGCCTAAGCCCGAAATTGAGCAGCCGCTTGAGCTTGAGCTTTGGAAGACTCATAGCGATGACAACTCAACTGCACAATCTGTCATGCTTGCTGCAATGACCCCATAATTTCATCGTCAAAACAAGGGATTGGATCTCTATGAAATGATGTTGAAATTGAGGGACCTTCACCGATCTAACCTTAGATCACAGAGGCACGAATTGTAGAAGAAGCTCTTTCGCTCTCGTATGTCATAGGGTAGATCTATCGAGCACCATGTATCGCAGATGATTACTGAAATCGAACAGCTGGGACAGCTTGGCATAGTCTTCGAGGCTGAGACTTCTATAGATTTGATCTTACAGTCTTTGTCTGACAGCTGGGGCGGGTTCATCATGAACTATAATATGATTAACCAATAAAATACTCTTGGAGAGTTGATGGCAATGCTGAAAGAGGCAGAAAATGAGCTTTTAAAGGGAAAGAAGCGCGAGGCGCACTTCGCTTCGACATCTCAGTCTGCCAAGGCTTGGCCAAAGGCTACTGGAGGTGTGAAGAAGAAGAAGAAGAAGAAAAGAAAGGGCAAGGCCAAATCATCAAAGTCTTCTGGGAAGGCAAATGACAAATCCCAAGATGTCTGCCTGCAGTGTGGAAAACGGGGTCACTGGAAGTGTGACTGCCGTGAGTACAAGGCGCACATGAAGGAAGTGAAGGCGGGCAAGGCTCCGGCTTCAGGTATGTTTGTTATTGAAATAAACATGTCTACTTCTAGTTTTAAAAAATGGATTTTTGATTCTGGTTATGGTACTCATATATGTACTGATGTGCAGGATCTGCAGATTAGCAGGAGACTGGCTTCAGGAGAGATCAAACTCCGAGTTGGAAATGGGACTAGAGTCACCGTTTTGGCTGTTGGGACCTATGTTTTGGAACTGCCCTCGGGGCATGTACTTACGTTATCAAACTGCTATTATGTACCTAGTTTGATTAGAAACATTATATATGTATCTTGTTTGACGCAATGTGGGTATACTTTTGTATTCAGAAACACATATTGTTTTGTTTATAAAATTGATTTTGAGATATGCAGTGCTGATCTTAATAATGGTATTTATATTTTGAATATAAATCAATCTCAAGCATATAACATAACAAACAAAAGGCTTAAATTAAGTAACAAAGATGAAACTTATATGTGGCATTGTCGTCTGGGACACATTAACAAGACTCGTATATCCACACTTTCGAATAGTGGATACTTGGACGGATTTGATCCAAATTCATATGACGTCTGTGAATCTTATTTATTAGGAAAAATTACTAAAACACCTTTTAGCAGTAAATGTGCACGTGCCACCGAACTGTTAGCCCTCGTTCATAGTGACGTATGCGGGCCCATGTCTAGCTAGGCTAGATATGGATATGAATACTTCGTAACCTTTACGGATGAGGCATCGCGTTATGATTATGTGTATCTTATGAGACACAAGTCAGAAACTTTTGAAAAATTCAAAGAGTTTCGACACGAAGTAGAAAAACATGTAGGGGGTTTTAGGGGCTAAATCCGGTAACGCAGCGGAAACACGGGAAAATCAAATTTTCCGATTTCAAAATTTTTTTCTCGAATTAATTAAATAAACATATTTATTTAATTACCCAATAATAAAATTATGAAATCAAATTCAATAAATCAAATTTATGTGAATTTACCAAATTGCCCTTACACTTGGCATTTTGTTCATTTTAGTCCGAAATTGTTCAAATCAATTTGGAATGATTCTAAATCATTTCTAAGATGAACTTAACATGTCCCAAATGTCAAAACACCAAAATCAACACAAAATCCAAAAATCAAGCCCTTGGCCGAGAGCACTATTAGGGTCCAAATTGTGCATTTTGCACTTCCATGCTTCAAAAGACATCAAGGTAAAATCCAATCAACCCAATATTTTACATGAATCATATACACATCCAAATACACCATATAAATGAAAAGCCCCAAATTTGGAAGTGGTCTTAAACCCTAATTTTTCAATTTCTTCAAATTAGACCAAATTGGTTAAATCAATTACTTTAATCATGTTTCTTCCATCCAATTAAAGTCTCAACACAATGAAATAACTATAGATCAAATCTAGGTCATTTAAGAGTGGGTCAACAACTCTAGATTAGCAACAAAGTTTCTAAAACCATAAAAGAATGCTTATTACTACACTAGTAATAAACTTCCAAGTTCATACATGCTCAACACTTTCAACAAACTTCCATTCAACAAAAACACAAAGAATAAAGAAAATAATGACATGAGAACATCACAAGATGTAGCCTAGAACATAATGAACATTTTCCTTTCTAATAGTAGGTTGAAGAAACTTACTAAAAACTCAGCTTTCTTTGATTTTTCTCGTTGTCTTTCTTCTTCTTCCTCAAGCTTCTTTTGATTTTTTTTAATGGAGTTTGTAAGTAAAGTGTATTAGGTTATTACACCAAATGAAATTAAAACAATATATACTTGCCAAAATTTTGCCTTGGCCGAAAATTACAACAAGCATATACAAAACAATTAATTTAAATTTCATTTGGTTTTCATTTAATCAACTTGTTAAAATATCTAATAAACACTTTAAAGATATTTCTAATAAGTCAACAAAGGCAACTTAGCCATTTAAAACAAATATCTAAATCTTAAGATATTTATATTTTAATTAATTTAATCATTTAACAATTAATAATTATTAATTAATTAAATACAAATATATTAAATATATGTATTATATTTACATTAAATATTAAATACATATATACATTTATGATATTAGTCAAATATCTCAATTTGACTATTAATTAATGTGTATTTAAATTAATCAAGTATTAAATGTAAATACACAATAATTAAGGAATGACTATCGGGTCCTTAAACATGTATTTTGCGTTTAACCTTTAAACGACTTTATAAATAATCAATATTATTTATAAGTGTTGCTCTTGTGCGCTACGAGTATATTTCATTATTGACTCTCTAGATTTATGCATATCCGTCACGAAATCCAATTTCGTGTCCATAATTTATCCACCTATAAATTATGACGATCACAGATAAACTCGCTGAATCATACAGGTCGAGGTCATGGCAAATGTATAATTCCTCTGTACACAGGTATTCGGATATATCCCAGAGATATAGATGTAAACGTCAAATCTCTATGGGGATTATCCAGTCGACTATTCTATTAGCAATCTCAAACATTTAGAACTAACTTCTAAATTGTACCACGGGCCCATGGATTTTATCTGATTGCTAATCATATGGACTACCTATGCTCTGATACACAGAACTGATGGATACTATCTTGATACACACAGGACACCCTGAGGATCTATCTACACCTAACGAACAGGCGGAGGTCTGATCTTAATAGATCGGTGACGTGACTGCCATCTAAGTGTAGAAGATGTCTCATGTGCCTACAGTGGCATCTCAAGTCTAAGAATCACAAGTGCTACTCAACCCGACAAGATTCTTATTGACGTTGGTGTACCATCCATTAAGAATCTTCGGTGAGTCGTTCAATGTTTATCCGCTATAAACACCTACACGTCTATACTAGTCTCCAAGACTTATGGTTCATTGAGAAACCATTGGAATCATATATTCCAGTATACGACATGTACCGGTCTCAACGGGTTTACTATACTGACCAAGTAGTGTAAACCTTGACCTGGAACTGTCTGAGAATGACAACATCATGATACAACTCAATGTCAGTTGGACGCTTTTGCAACTGTACCATGACTAGTCATTCTAAGGTCATTACGTCTTTACCATATTAAAAGATACATTATATTATAGAAAATGCATATATTATTCAAAATAATGTTTTATATAGAAGTATTCATAAAGAAATACAACCAGGAATTGGCGCTGTGAGTACCAACCCCAACAAAAACTCCCACTTGCTCTAGTGCAAATAACGATTGTATCTAATACCCATCGACTCCACGTGTTTATCAAACATTTCGGAGATATGGCCTTCGTCAGCGGGTCTGCTACATTATCTTCACTCGGTACCTTGCACACGACAATATCCCCTAGCGACACAATCTCTCGAATGATGTGGTACTTCCGTTCCATATGCTTCGACTTCTGATGCGCCCTCGATTCCTTTGCTTGCGCAATGGCTCTAATATTATCACAGTATAGCGGAATCGCATTCTCGATACTTGGGACAACTCCCAATTATGTGATAAAGTTCTTTATCCACACAGCCTCTTTTGCAGCTTCAGAAGCTGCAATGTATTCCGCCTCAGTGGTGGAATCTGCTGTCGATCCTTGTTTGGAACTCTTCCAAAAAACTGCACCTCTGTTAAGGGTAAATACGAATCCAGATGTAGACTTTCTATTATCGGGATTCGATTGGAAATTGGAATCCGTATACCCATTAACTTGCAGTTCGTTTCCTCCATAAATTATTAACTTATCCTTAGCACCTTTAAGATACTTGAGGATATGTTTAATGGCCATTCAATGGTCATTACCTGGATTGGACTGATATCGACTAGTTACGCTAACAGCGAAACTGATATCAGGCCTCGTACATAACATGACATATATTATGCTACCCAAACACGAAGTATAAGGTTGGTTAGACATTCTAACCTTCTCATCTTCTGTTTGTGGACTCATCTTCTTTGAAAGATGAATCTCATGTCTGAACGGTATGTTTGATGTCTTACAGTTACCAAAATTATACCGTTCCAAGATCTTATCTATGTATGTTGATTGGGATAACCCAATCAGCCTCATTTGTCTATCTCTATATAGTTTTATCCCTAAAACATATGAAGCTTCTCCCAGGTCCTTCATGGAGAAATTCTTACAAAGGTACGCTTTGACGCTTTGTAACACATCTAAATCATTCCCAATGATTAGGATGTCATCAACATATAGGACTAAAAATACGACCATGCTCCCACTGGCCTTCTGATACACAGAGGATTCTTCAGAATTCTTGAGAAAACCAGACAATCTAATAATCTCGTCGAATCGAAGATTCCAACTTCGTGAAGCTTGTTTAAGTCCATAAATGGACTTCTTAAGCTTACATACCATACCCGAGTTTTTGCTGGACGCAAAACCTTTCGGCTGTTCCATATAGATTTCTTCATCAAGAAATCCATTCAGAAAAGCCATTTAGACAACCATTTGCCAAATCTCGTAGTCATGATACGCAGCTATAGAAAGCAAAATCCGAATAGACTTAAGCATTGCTACTGGTGAAAAAGTTTCATCGTAGTCGACGTCAGGTCGCTGCGTGTAACTTTTTACTACCAGTTGGGCCTTGTAAGTTTCAACCTTACCGTCAGGCCCGTGCTTCCTTTTGTAAACCCATTTACAATCGATAGGAACAATTCCTTCGAGAAGCGGAACCAAGTCCCAAACTTGATTCTCATGCATTGAGTCTAACTCAGATTTCATGGCACTTTGCCATTTCACGGAGTCGATGTCCAACATCGATTCTCTATAGGTGAAAGGATCTGTCTCTTCAACTAAGAGAACATCCAGACTCTTTTCTTGTATCAAATACAAGCGTTCAAGAGGTCTAGATACCCTTTCTGACCTACGGAGTGTGTGTGTTGAAGGTCCTTCATCTACTTGAACTTCAGGTTCCTCCGTTGGTTCGTTGTTTTCAGGTTGGACTTCATCAAGTTCAACTTGTCTATAATTACCACCTTCTGACAAAAATTCTACTTCTAGAAATTTTACGAAGCGAGCTACGAACACATTTCGATGCTCGGTATCATAGAACAGATATCCCCTCGTATTCGAAGGATATCCGACAAACCTAAACTTTTGCCCTCGAGGTGAAAGCTTATCTTGCTGGGCCACCCTAACATAGGCAGGACAACCCCAAACCTTAATGTAACTAAGATTTGGTCTCCTACCGAACCATATCTCATATGGTGTCGTAGGAACAGATTTTGAAGGAATCTTATTCAAAAGATGTGCAGCTGTTAAAAGAGAGTAGCCCCATAAATAATAGGGCCAATCTGTGAAACTCAACATCGATCGGACCATATCCAATAAAGTCCGATTTCTCCTCTCAGACACTCCATTGTGTTGTGGAGTACCTGGAGGAGTATATTGAGCGAGAATCTCATTCTCTTTCATATAATCCATGAACTCACCACTCATATATTCACCGCCTCGATCAGATCGAAGGCATTTAATATATTGTCCAGTTTGTTTTTCTACTTCATTTCAGAATTCTTTGAACTTTTCAAGGGTTTCCGATTTATGTCGCATCAAATACACATAACTGTACCGTGATAAATCATCGGTAAAGGTAACGAATTACGAATAACCACTTTGAGCAGTCTGACTTAGTGTACCACATACATCAGAATGTACGAGTTCCAGTAAGTTAGCGGCGCGGTGTCCAACACCAGAAAATGAGGCTTTGGTCATCTTACCCTGAATACAGGATTCACAAGTTGGATAGGATTCAATGGTAAGATCCGGTATCAAACCATTCCTAACCAATTGGGTAAGGCGTTTAACGCCTATGTGACCCAGCCGCATATGCCAAAGTTCAATATTATTAATTACAGGTAAACTACGTTTATTAATTCCAGTATTCAAAATATCTTTTGAAGTTTGCAATGTATAATGACCATGCTGGTTTGGACAACAAAGGATCTGAATATTACTTTTATCATATAAATATAAAGAACAATTCTTAATATTAATACAAAAGCCCTCTGTATCTAATACAACAAGTGATATAATATTAGCTACACATCCAGGCATAAAATGGCAGTCATTTAACAAAAGTGTCCCATTCGGCAATGAGATCTCGCCTACTCCCACTTCAACTGCATCCAGAGAGTCTCCACTCCCGAATCGCAACTGCATCTCTCTAGGCTTCAGTTTTCTACTTTCCTTCAGCACCTGCAACGAATTGCAAATGTGAATGGGACAAGCAGAATCTAAAATCCAGTTGGATGTAACGGTTTTACAAGCCAAAGATATATCAATAACTGGAAAAATAAATGTACCTGATGTAGATGCTCTCTCCCTCCTCAGCTGGGCTATGTAGTCAGGACAATTCCTTTTCCAGTGCCCGACTTTGCTGCAGTGATGGCACTTGTCTTCAGAAGTCCTTTTGGGCTTAGCTATCTTTGCCTGTGGTTGAGGACCGAAACCCTTCTTCTTCTTCCCTTTCTTCTTCTTCCCTTTGGCCAGGCCTGGGAAGAAGCGGAAAGAGAAGTGGGTCTTGGAGGGTGAGTCGGTACTCTCTTCTTAAGGTCCTCCTCCGCTGTGAGTAACATCCTATGTAACTCATGGTAGTTACATATATTCCCGTTCATGTTGAAATACATCACAAACTGGCGATATGAAGCTGGGAGAGAACCAAGAATGACACTCCTACTGAGAATGTCATTTAGAATGAGATTATGTTGCCTCAATTGATCGATCAAATCGATCATTTGAAGAACATATGGGCTAACAACTTGCCCCTCATCCAACCACGCATGGAACAGTTCCATTGCGACTTTGTGAACAATCACTTGTTCTTAGTGCTCAAACGATTGTCTCAATCACGTCATCATACTATACGCATCTAACATGTCATAGTATTGTTTCTTGATTCCCGGAGACAGTGAACTAAGGATGTATGATTTAACTCTTAAATCATCATTCTTCCAAGTTTCAAAAACTTGGTGTTCCTCCTCCGTAGCATCCGCACCAACAGCAAGAGGCAACGGACCCTCAAGAACATATCCCAGTTTCTCAGAATTGAGGACAATCCTAAAATCCAAGTCCCAGTCAGCGAAGTTTTCAGCGCCTTTAAGTTTGTTCGCATCAAGCATACGCGCAAACTGATTCGTGGATGGTGCCGCCATCGTAAATCTATCATATAGATCACGAAAAACGGTTAGCAGAAAATAAACAGTTTCATATAATATCATAAGCATAAACTAGATCATGGATTTTTAATCTAAAAATGCCCCTCCCACTAAATCATGCAGTACTGTAATCCCCAAACAGAATACAAAGATTTAATAATTAAATTAATTACAAATAGTGAAAAGTGGATCTCGTGAATATATTTCAGCTCACAGCAGAGGCACGGTCTCGCCTACGTATATTCATCAGGTAGACAACTCATTTGTCAATCACTCAATAGTGACTCATGGGTTTCCGGTCTTGGTCGTTTCTCGTTGTCGCTGCGAAGGCAGGCCCACAAGGAGACGTACCAAGGTTAAACTCATCAATGATAAACTCAAGTTACTTGCGTAACCCTGACAGTTAGGGCACGTTCAAGATTCCGTTTTCGCTTGAATTTATCTAGTATCTAATATACATCCGGTATAAATAAATCTCTATCGGATACACCCTCACAGCAGAGGCACGGTCTCAGATGTAGTCAAATAGAAATATTTATAAACCGTATTGACAAGACGGACCACATAACATGCATCAAATACATAATTACATTAAAGCCTTATTAATTAGGGATTTTCCGCTAAGTGTCATACACCCTAAATCTAATCAAATTAGATTATAACATGCATGTA
Source organism: Zanthoxylum bungeanum (assembly GCA_019454045.1). NCBI lineage: Eukaryota > Viridiplantae > Streptophyta > Magnoliopsida > Sapindales > Rutaceae > Zanthoxylum > Zanthoxylum bungeanum. Next base: position 111,883 of record SKCR01037032.1, on the reverse strand, counting down.
TAAGTTAAGAAAACATGATTAAATATTGAATCAAACAAGCTAATCATTTTAGGGGGCCTAGAATCAGACTCGCTCTGATACCATTTTGTAGGGGGTTTTAGGGGCTAAATCTGGTAACGCAGCGGAAACACGGGAAAATCAAATTTTCCGATTTCAAAATTTTTTCTCGGATTAATTAAATAAACATATTTATTTAATTACCCAATAATAAAATTATGAAATAAAATTCAATAAATCAAATTTATGTGAATTTACCAAATTGCCCTTACACTTGGCATTTTGTTCATTTTAGTCCGAAATTGTTCAAATCAATTTTGGATGATTCTAAATCATTTCTAAGATGAACTTAACATGTCCCAAATGTCAAAACACCAAAAGCAACACAAAACCCAAAAATGAAGCCCTTGGCCGAGAGCACCATTAGGGTCCAAATTGTGCATTTTGCACTTACATGCTTCAAAAGACATCAAGGCAAAATCCAATCAACCCAATATCTTACATGCATCATATAAACGTCCAAATACACCATATAAATGAAAATCCCCAAATTTGGAAGTGGTCTTAAACCCTAATTTTTCAATTTCTTCAAATTAGACAAATTAGACAAAATTGGTTAAATCAATTACTTTAATCATATTTCTTCCATCCAATTAAAGTCTCAAAACAATGAAATAACTATATATCAAATCTAGGTCATTTAAGAGTGGGTCAAAAACTCTAGATTAGCAACAAAGTTTCTAAAACCATAAAAGAATGCTTATTACTACACTAGTAATAAACTTCCAAGTTCATACATGCTCAACACTTTCAACAAACTTCCATTCAAAAAAAACACAAAGAATAAAGAAAAGAATGACATGAGAACATCACAAGATGTAGCCTAGAACATAAGGAACATTTTCCTTTCTAATAGTAGGTTGAAGAAACTTACTAAAAACTAAGCTTTCTTTGATTTTCTCTTTGTCTTTCTTCTTCTTCCTCAAGCTTCTTTTGATTTTCTTTTAATGGAGTTTGTAAGTAAAGTGTATTAGGTTATTACACCAAATGAAATTAAAACAATATATACTTGCCAAAATTTTGCCTTGGCCGAAAATTACAACAAGCATATACAAAACAATTAATTTCAATTTCATTTGGTTTTCATTTAATCAACTTGTTAAAATATCTAATAAACACTTTAAAGATATTTCTAATAAGTCAACAAAGGAAACTTAGCCATTTAAAACAGATATCTAAATCTTAAGATATTTATATTTTAATTAATTTAATCATTTAACATTAAAAATTAATTAATTAATTAAATACAATATATTATATATATGTATTATATTTACATTAAATATTAAATACATATATACATTTATGATATTAGTCAAATATCTCAATTTGACTATTAATTAATGTGTATTTAAATTAATCAAGTATTAAATGTAAATACACAATAATTAAGGAAATGACTATCGGGTCCTTAAACATGTATTTTACGTTTAACCTTTAAACGACTTTATAAATAATCAATATTATTTATAAGTGTTGCTCTAGTGCTCTACGAGTATATTTCATTATTGAGACTCTCGAGATTCAGGCATATCCGTCACGAAATCCAATTTCGTGTCCATAATTTATCCACCCGTAAATTATGACGATCACGGATAAACTCGCTGAATCATACAGGTCGAGGTCATGGCAAATGTATAATTCCTCCGTCACAGGTATCCGGATATATCCCAGAGATATAGATGTAAACGTCAAATCTCTATGGGGATTATCCAGTCGATTATTCTATTAGCAATCTCAAAAAGAATATTTAGAACTAACTTCTAAATTGTACCACGGGCCCATGGATTTTATCTGATTGCTAATCATATGGACTACCTATGCTCTGATATACAGAACTGACGGATCCTATCTTGATACACACAGGACACCCTGAGGATCTATCTACACCCAACGAACAATCGGAGGTCTGATCTTAATAGATCGGTGGTGTGACTGCCATCTAAGTGTAGAAGATGTCTCATGTGCCCACAGTGGCATCTCAAGTCTAAGAATCACAAGTGCTACTCAACCCGACAAGATTCTTATTGACGTTGGTGTACCATCCATTAAGAATCTTCGGTGAGTCGTTCAGTGTTTATCCGCTATAAACACCTACACGTCTATACTAGTCTCCAAGACTTATGGTTCATTGAGAACCATTGGAATCATATATTCCAGTATACGACATGTACCAGTCTCAACAGGTTTACTATACTGACCAAGTAGTGTAAACCTTGACCAAGAACTTTCTGAGAATGACAACATCATGATACAACTCAATGTCAGTTGCGACACTTTTGCAACTGTACCATGACTAGTCATTCTAAGGTCATTACGTCTTTACCATATTAAAAGATACATTATATTATAGAAACTGCATATATTATTCAAAATAATAATGTTTTATAGAAGTATTCATAAGGAAATATAACCGGGAATTGGCGCTGTGAGCACTAACCCCAACAAAATAGACCGGTAAAAATATTAAAACATTACGGTCAAACCGTGGTGGAGAATACTTGAGCAATGAGTTTCTCGTTTACTTGAAAGAGTATGGTATTCTTTCACATTGGACTCCTCCCGAAACACCTCAATTAAACGGTGTGTCTGAACAGAGAAACTGAACTTTGTTAGACATGGTAAGGTCTATGATGAGTCGCACAGAGCTACCAATTTCCTTCTGGGGATATGCATTGAACAGTACAATACTTATTTTGAATAAGGTTCCATCAAAGTCTGTTCAACAGACTCCATATGAAATATGGACTGGAAAGAAACCAGGTTTCTCATTCCTGCAGATTTGGGGATGCTAGACATACGTAAAACATTTGGATGGTACCAAACTTGAACCCAAATCAGATAAGTGCCTATTTGTAGGTTATCCTAGGGAAACCAAAGGATATTACTTCTACCACCCACAAGAGAACAAGGTATTTGTTGCTCTACATGCGATTTTCCTTGAAAAGGAATTCCTAAATGCAGTGGTAAATGGGAGGAAAGTAGAACTCGATGAAAATCGGAGTGATACTGTTTCTGGCACCGATTCCTTAAAGGAACACGAATAGTTCATCAGGGATGAGACTGTACCATAATCTTCTAATACACAAGAACCGCGTAGGTCAGAGAGAGTCAGAAAATAACCTGAGAGGTATGGGTTTCTGATCTCACCTCATGTAGATATTAATCTTATTGAGGATAATGAGCCGGCTACGTATGAGGAAGCGATACAAGATATCGATTCCGCAAGAAGCCATGAAGTCTGAAATGGATTCCATGTACACCAACCAAGTTTGGACACTGGTTGATGCACCAGAAGGCGTAAAACCTATTGGTTGCAAATGGGTCTTCAAGAAGAAGACCAAAATGGATGGCAACATACAAATATACAAAGCTAGGCTTGTAGCGAAAGGGTATCGTCAACGATATGGTGTCGACTACGATGAAACCTTTTCACTTGTTGCCATGATTAAATCCATTCGGATATTGCTTGCTATTGCTGCATATTTCGATTATGAAATATGGTAGATGGACGTCAAAATCGCTTTCCTTAACAGAAACCTTTTGGAGGATGTTTATATGCAACAGCCTGACAGTTTTGTCGTACCAAAACATGCAAACAAGGTTTTCAAGTTAAATCGATCCATTTATGGATTGAAGCAAGCATCGCGTTCTTGGAACCAACGTTTTGATGAAATCATAAAAGAATATAATTTTGTTCAAAACAAGGATGATCCTTGTGTATATAAGAAGGTTAGTGGGAGCGCACTGACATTCATTGCCTTTTACGTAGATGATGTATTGTTTATCGGCAATGACATTCCCATGCTACAATCGGTGAAAGCTTGGCTTTCATTAAAATTCTACATGAAAGATCTGGGAGAAGCAGCTTTTATTCTGGGAATAAAGATCTACCGGGATAGATCTAGAAAGATGTTTGGACTCTCCCAGAGCTCGTATATCGACAAAGTGTTGAAGAAATTCAACATGGATCAGTCTAAGAGGGGACTGTTATCAGTGTCACATGGCGTCTCTCTATCTAAGGACATGTGTCCTAAAACTCAAGATGAGAAAGACAACATGAGTCGGATCTCGTTCGCTTCTCCAGTCGGATCGATCATGTATTCCATGATATGTACGCGACCTGATGTCTCGTATGCTTTGAGCATGTGTAGTCCCTATCAGGCCGATCCAGGTGATAGTCACTGGGTTGCGGTTAAGAACATCCTTAAGTATCTTAGACGAACTAAGGATGCTTTCTTAGTCTATGGAGATGGAGAACATAAAGTAACTGGGTTTACCGATGCAAGTTTCCAAACAGATAAAGACGACTGTAAGTCATAATCCAGGTACATATTTTATTTGAATAACGGAGCAGTGAGCTGGAAATCTTCCAAGCAAGAGACTATTGCCGATTCAACAACAGAAGCGGAATACATCGCTGCAGCTGAGGCAGTAAAAGAGGCAGTTTGGATCCGTAAATTCCTAATTGGATTAGGAGTAATTCCGTTAGCAGTAAGCCTGTTCCTTTATATTGTGACAATAACGGGGCTATAGCACAGGCTAAGGAACCGCAGTCTCATTAACGATCCAAGCATGTACTTTGACATTTCCAACTATTCGTGAGATCATACATCGTGGCGATGTGAAGATTGAGAAGGTCGCATCAGATGAAAACATTGCAGATCCGATGACGAAAGTTATTTCTCAGCAAAATTTTGAGCGACATGTACATAGTTCAAGTGTTAGATACTTGAGTGATTGGCTATAGGACAAGTGGGAGATTGTTGGACAATTATGACCCATAGCATTACTATTTGTAAAAGACATTGTGATTTTTGTACAAATTAACAATGTGATAAAGGAAATTTCCATTTTATCATTTTGTAATTAGATTACTTGAATATATAAATGATAAAAGTCTTTATGATTAGTTCCGGATTAATAAGATATGAGACAATATCAATCCACAAAAATTTTAATCATTAAATATCCCTAGTCGTAGTATTATTGAGACTGGACATCGATAATGCGGAATAGGCTAGTATTACATTTGTGCGTGTTATAGAAGCGTAACGGCATAGTTCTCATATATTTGGGTATTGGATACTCATGCAAGTGTAATAGGAGGTTCTATTTACCGATGGTACGGGAACAGCTTCGCTCTGGATAGACCCCTCGGAATCCCATTGGTAATATGACTATGTGTCTATAGGAATCCGAATCAAGGTAAGTGTGTGTGGTCTTAACCTGAGACTTGCATCTCTAATACTTGCGACAATCAATACGCTTTGGTTTTGGTCGTCCGGGGCTTTAACAGGTTCTATGTACGCCTTTTCTGGGTTTATTGAGAATCGTAGAGTATTGGGTGTGATGTCAAGATGGAAGTATCACTTCAATCATATAGAGATGATTATAACGCAGAGATACAGAACTGGTACTCTATTATGTTGCATCGGGATAATATGACAAGGTCATGATTATCCGATTAAAGAGACCAGTTGCTAGAGATCTGATATATGCTTCGTACGGGGCAGACACAATTCTAGCACCAGGCCTAGCATGTGACATCCGATGTTGGATCGCAATACGCAATACTTAGTATACTACGCCTGATAGAGATTATGTATTCCTTAAAAGAATATTTCTGGAGAATTAGGTAGGCACGGTGCTTTACTAGAAACCAACCATGTCTTGTAAATCGGTAATAACGTGGTACGGGGTGCGCACGTGTTCAGATAGTTCGACGACCGGATTTACTGCCAACATATCTAGGGATCTCATGGGTCGCTTCCCAAAGATTCACCGATGATGTTTGACTCGAATAGAATTAATCTAGGATTAATTATAATGGAGAGAAAATTAATCTAGGATTAATTACGGTAAGAATTTATTTGGGATAAAATTTGATTAGAAGAGAGAGAACGATTAATTTGGAATTAATTGATTAAATAATATATTTGATATATTAATTGAAATTAGATTTCAAAGTGGAATTAAAATTGGATTTTAATTCGGGCGAACGAATTAATTTAGAATTAATTCGTAAGCGACTTTAATAATAATTTTGCTAGGCATAATTATTTAATTAAATTGGATTTAATTATGTCGTAACGGAAAATTCGTTCATTCGGAATTAAACGAACCCGAGCCCAAAGTTTTTTAAGCGGGCCCACTCGAATTTTGAATTTTAAAGTGGGGCCCACAAACTCAAATAATTAGTCAACTTTATTTACTTTTTGGTGATAGAAGTTGGTGGTGAATTTGTTGGTAACTTGTCAAATACACTTTGTCATTTTGGAATGACTAATACCAAAACTTGGATTTGGTATATGATAATTGACTTTTGGAAAATCAATTACACAACACAAAAAAAATTGAAAACTCTCTCCTCTCCAACAAGCAAGAGCCGAGAGCTTCCTTCTCCATCTTAGAAATTTTGCTTCAAAATTTCTTCTTGCTAGCACATACAAGGAGTCAACCAAGGTGTTAGGGAAACAAATCCTAGAGTTTGGAACACAAGGGAAAGGCTTGGAGCTCTTCTTAAACATAAAAAATTTTGAACTTCCAACATCCAACGAAACCGATCAATGTAAGTTTTTCCGCAACTTCTTTAAGTATTCACACGAAATCATGACTTAGAAGATCCTTGGCATGTTCTAGGAACACAACATGCAATGCTAGGATAGATAAATGAAGGTAAGCCGCATGTAATATATTACGCAAGTAGAACTTTAAGCAGTGCACAAATGAATTACATTACCACCGAAAAAGAGCTACTTATTGTAATATTTACATTGGATAAATTTTGATCATATTTAATTTTTTTCTTTAACCGTTGTTTATTCTGATCATGCTATTGTTAGATATTTGATGTCTAAACAGGATTCCAAGCCAAGATTAATACGGTGGATTTTGTTGCTTCAAGAATTCAATCTCACAATCAAAGACAAGAAAGGGGCAGAGAACGTGGTTGCAGATCACTTATCGAGACGCACAAACGAGTCGCTAATTGATACAACTCCCATCAATGATTCATTTCCCGATGAATTTTTATTCTTTGTAAACATAATTCCTTGGTATGCTAATATTGTCAATTTTCTTGCAACAGGAAAGATACCTCCAGACTAGAGCCATATGAGGAAATTTTTGACAAAAGTCAAAAGATTCTACTGGGATGGTTCATATATGTTTAAATGCTGCCCTGATTAGACTTTAAGATGATGCATATCGGACAATGAGATAAGTGGTGTCATTCAGTTTTGTCATTCAGAAGTAGGGGTGGCAATTTGGGTCAGGATTCGTTTATTCGTTCGATTCGATTCGCTTTAAAGCGAATACGGGTTTGAAAAAATGAATTCGTTTAATAAATGGGTCAATTCGATTCGATTCGTTTATTAAACGAATCGAATACGAATTTAAGCTCATTGATTCGTTTATTCGTTTAGGATTCGTTTTATTATTTTTATTTACTAGTTCTTGTTAATTTTTAATTAAGATTCGAGAAATTATAGTTAATTATCATAGAAAAAGTAATATTTTCGATATTTGTTAAGGTATTTTTAGTAAATATATTAATTACATATTTCATATGTATATATTTATGAAGAATTAATGTAAATCAAGTGTGGTAAAAAATAATATCATTGACTAAACGAATAAACGAATATTCGTATTCGATTTGTTTAATAAACGAATCGAATATGAATCCTGATATTAGGATTCGTTTAATAAACGAATCGAATACGAATCCATCACATTTTGATTCGATTCGTTTAGGATTCGATACGAATTCGATTCGTTGATTCGTTTTGCCACCCCTATTCAGAAGCATGTGAAGGTTATTTTTCATCTAAGAAAACCGCTGTAAAAATCTCACAGTGTGGATTTTATTGGCCCACCATTTTTAAAGATACACACACTTTCAGCAAAACTTGCGAAAACTGTCAAAAGTTGGGATCCATTTCAAAAAGAAATATGATGTCTTTAAATTGAATCATTGTCGTAAAAATCTTTGACTGTTGGGGGATAGATTTCATGGGCCCATTTCCACCATCATTTGAATTTTATATATTTCAGTTGCAGTCGATTATGTCTCAAAATGGGTCGAGGAAATTCCTTGTCGGAACAATGATCACATAATTGTGATCAAATTTTTAAAAGAAAACATGTTGAGTCGATTTGGAATTCCTCGGGCCATCATAAGTGATGGAGGTAAACACTTTTGTAACAGACCATTTGAGTCCTTAATGAAAAAGTATGGAGTCTCACACAAATTTTCCACCCCCTATCACCCCCAGACAAACGATCAAGTTGAATTAGCGAATAGGGAAATTAAACAAATTTTAGAAATAACGGTTAACCCAAATCGTAAAAATTGGTCTCTTCGACTAACTAATGCACTTTGGGCATACCGAACAGCTTTCAAAACATCTTTGGGAATGTCCTCGTATCGTCTAGTTTATGGAAAACCTTGTCATTTGCTTGTAGAACTTGACCATAAAGCATATTGGGCAATTAAAGCATTCAATTCAAAACTTGAAAATACTGGTCATGAACGTAAATTGCAATTAAATGAACTTGAAGAGTTAAGGAATGATTATATGAGAATATGAAAATTCTTAAAGCTAAAACTAAGGTCTTTCATGATAGTCGAATTTCACAAAAAAAAAAAATATTTGAAGTTGATCAAAAGGTTTTTGCTTTATAATTCTCGTCTTCATTTATTTCCTGGAAAATAAAAATCCAAATGGAGTGGCCCATTCATTGTGAAACATGTTTACCCATACGGGGCTATTGACATTGAGAATCCTAGGGATGGTGATGTATTTAAAGTGAATGGACAGCGTCTGAAACCATTTTTGGAGTGCTCAAAATTTCAAGAATCTTTTTTTCCTGTCAAACCCAGTATACCGTGATTAATGTAGTTTCTTTTATTTTCTGTTTAATATTTCTCTAATTTCCATTTTTCTTCGTTTTGCAGCATTTTTGTCTTTTCTCTTTTTAATTTCACACCCTGGTAAAACAGCGGATAACAGTACTCCGTGACTCAAAGTCGGTTATTTCAGTCTCCTAAAGTTATTGATACCCTACAAACTAAGGCATGGAAGAAACTCTCGCAAACCTCCGCAAACATTCTCCTTCTCTTCCCCAAAATACTCTGATAAAAATTTACAAAGACGTACAGAAAGGATGAGGCTTCTTATGATTCATGGTATTCCTAGTGATATTTGTTGGGTAATTGAAGAAAACTTCATTTGGCAGGTGAGTCATATGACTCTTTCATTTCTTACATGTCTGGTTTAGGGAAAATCACCTATGCTAAAAAACGAAGAGCTAAACAATTAGGTGTTTGTTATAAGTGTGCACGCTACACGTGCAACACTCATTGTCGTTCTTTAGGAATGGTGTCCGATAATCGCGAAGATAAATTCATTAGGGATGGCTTGAGTAAAGAGTCTTTGGATGATATATCATTGACTTTTGAGATGCATCCTAGTGGATATATTCATTGAGAGATTCGCAAGTTACATACACAATTTCAAAAAGAAAGACAATAATACAGCCTCAGGAATCTGACTTTAAAAGACCATGTTTTCCAATTTATAAGAAAGTTGGATTAGAAGCCTATCCCCGACCCATAGAGGGCGTTCAAGCCGTTACTGGACGTAAAACCAGAGTAAAATGTGAGCCACAATCACAACTACAGTACATATTGTTTTAAATTATTTATTTGATTTCCTTTACTCTAAAAGTTACTGTTTTGATTTACTTTTTGTCGATAGTATCTAACCTTTTTTGTTCACGATCTATTTTACTGATAATTGTCATTTGCAGGTACTAGTGTATTTATTACTCACCCCTTTTTCAGGATCTATAAATTCAGCTCGTCACTTCTCTCTCTTCAACACATCTAGCTAAGAGAGATAGCACAAATAGAGACAACTTCAAAATGATGATTCACTAATATCTATGTGTTTTGTGGAACTAGCTCCGGAACTAAACCAGAATTTGTTGAGGCTGCGAGAGAATTGGGTAGAGTTTTGGCAAACGGAAACATACACATAGTTTATGGCGGTGGCAATCTTGGATTGATGGGGTGTATTTCAAAGGCTATACAAGAATGTGGCAGTCAAGTTTTGGAGATCATTCCAAAACCCTTAACAGAGGACAACATCATCGGAAAATCAAATAGAGAAGAATGTATTGTCCCAGGTATGTCTGAAAGACTCAATGAAATGATCAATCATGCTGATGCTTTTATTGCTTTACCAGGTGGGCTAGGAACGTCGGAAGAAATATTCACAGTTGCGTCAAGGGAAAACTTGAATATTCACCAAAAACCCATTGGGCTGTTTAATGTTAATGGATTTTTCGATTTTCTTTTTGTATTTCTTGAAGATGCCAAAAGAAATGGGTTTATTTCAAAGCCAGTAAGAGATATCTTCCTAACTGCAAGAAAAACTGATGATTTAATTAACCAACTCTTAGCTTATGAACCAAAAATCGACCTTATTTTTTCCAAATTGAACTGGTCCGATAACGATCGTGGCAAAAAGCGCAGAGTAAACTTGGATCTTAATATGTAATCTTTAGTCGTAGCTGTAACTGTCAATTCCACACTAACCATGTGATATCTTCTAAACTCTACTTCTCTTTCTTTAAACATTGGGGACAATGTCTCATTTTGATTGGGGGATGGGATAGTTTACTAGATAATTTTTATGTTTCATTAATGTTTTTATTAAAAAACATATATTGTTTTTACTTTGTTGTTATTTTATGTGTAAGAATATATATCCATATATATACACACATACTAACAACAAAATTATTTTCTAAACCAAGTGGAATTGTTGTTCCGAGGTGGCTGTGTAAGGAGTTTTCACTCATGAGACTCATCTCAATATAATTCGTAACAAGTTATTTGTTGTTCCTTTCTTTTTGAATTAATTAAATTTGTGAATTCTCCATAACATTGATTAAATTTGATCTTTATATGCTAATTTGACAAATATTATCAACAACATGGTAACATATGCTCATAGGTAGTAAGTGAAAAATTCGTAATATTAAGTTCTCTAGTTTGTTGGAGGTAACACCTAAAGGCAGTGAAATTTATATATATTTATATTAAAAAAAAACTAATCATGATTTTACTTAGTAATCAGACATCTTGCCTCAGCATGCAGTGATTGTTCGCGTAAAACGGTAAAGTTTGATTTAGTTTAATAAAGCTTTTTACTCAGTAACCAGACATCTTGCCTCAACAAGCAGTGATTGTTCACGTAAAACGGTAGAGCTTGAGGAAAAAAAATGGAGTTTGAATAAAGTTCGTTTTCGTAGCCTTTTTAACTCGAGCAATTAAATCCGAAGGGGTATCTTAACACTTAGTACCCTAAGGCCAACTGGTCTGGGAATTATTGGCCCAATGCTCGTTACAAGGGTTATAAAGAAAGCTTAAGGGAATCAGACACTTTTTCTTTTTAATATCTGAGATCCGAGCCATTAAGTCTGTAGGGGTATCTTAACACCTAGTGCCCTAAAACCAACTGGTTTGGGAGTCACTGGCCCGAAGTTCGATATAAGGATCGAGGATATATTTATAAATAAATACATGTGGATATTGTGGGCAAAATATATTGATCAATACCTTGTTTTATGAATATATGTAAGAATGGTAAAAAGTACAGGAGAAGTCATTTATTTGATAATTTAGAAAGAAAGAAAACAATTGTTAACTTAGATAAGAATTATGCTTTTAGATTTCTCTTGAATTAATAGGGACTAGTAATAAGCTAGTTGAGGGGTGTGATGAACACTAAAAAGTGCATATTTATTATATGATAAATCAATCATTTTACACTTGTAGTTTCACTAATCCCATTAATTTGGCACGTTTGTGATGTAATATTTTAAGTTATATTTTGAGTGTTTTTATTGTGTTATTTTTGTTATTTGGTAGGTAAAATACTGCTCGGAAACTCGATAAAAAAAGCCAGAATTGGAAAAAGTGCAAAAATGGAAAAAAAAGCTTTCGCGTCACGACACGCCAGGTCTTAAGCGTCGCGACGCGCCTAATAAGACGAAGGCACCTGATCAGGTGAAATCACACACGTAATGCAAGCGCACGTATCGCTCAAGTAGTATAAAATGTATCGATCCCACGAGGACTTAATACATGTGCTATTAATTTATTGAAGTTCAATTTCTAGAAGTATCTAAAAATTGATTGTTGTTTGGATGGTGATTTTAACTAACGACAAGTAATTAAAACAATGCAAAAGTAAATTCTAAAAAGTAATCAATATTATGAAACTATCTAGGGTTGTGAATTCTTCAAATATTCTTCTAAAGATGAAGTGACTATCTTATGTTTGTGTAATATGACAGTTTATTAACCTGGAACACGAAGATATGCAAAAGCCTATGTCGATGGTCAGATGCAAACACTCAAAGTAACTCAATTAACTATATGTCTATGTTAACCAAGAAACTCTGAATTCATTAAGATTAAGTTCCAATTATGGCTACTCATGCCTGACATGTATATGTCTATCCTGGAATGAAATCTCTAATGTGAGTGTGAGATCGTGAGCTATTGAGTCTAAGGCTGAAACCTGAAATCCCTTCGTCAAGTTCATTTTAAGTTTACCAAATCAATCTTATTAGTGGTTAATTAACAAGAAGCATTAAGTTTAAGACTCAATAAACCAAAACATTACACAAGACAAATCAACTTATAAAACCATTGATATTGGAATTCATCACAGCCCTAGATAATGTATTTAGTTATGATACATATCTAGGACTACTAAAGACATAAATAAACAAAACATTATAAAACAAATTTGAAGTTTAAAAAATTAAAACAATAAAATAAAATGTTGGGGTTAGGGGATCCACTTTTATTAATTCAAATTTAGAAATCTCCATTGTTATAATATATAAATTTTACATGAATTACCAACCGACCATATAGGCGGTATCCAATTAAGTCAAATTTCATTTAATCCAACCGATCATAAAGGCGGTATCCAATTAAGTAAGGATTAAGTCAAATTAAATTAAGTCCAACCGACCATAAAGGCGGTATCCAATTAAGTCAAATTTTAAGATAATTTATATATTATAAATAAGGAAGATTAATCTAAATTATTATAATAAAAGTTTTACCTTTCATCCCAGCAGAAAGAAGTTACCTACTCATGCTTTAAGTAAAACAAATAAAATTTTATTACTAAATTAAAAATTAAATACAAGAAAACTTAAATAAACACACAAGATACTCTCTTCTTAGTATTTCAGAGAAAATCCCCAGAAGAAAGTATGAGTTTTACATCAAATTTGGCATGCTATTTATAGGCAAATATAAAGGCTTCCACCAATTTCTCCACCAAACATGCCAACAAACATGGCACCAAACATGACACCAAACATGGCATCAAATCCTCCACCAAACATGCAAGCATGTTTGGTGGAAGTTTGACAATTTTAAATTATCATTTTCCATTTTTTTATTTTCGATAATGACTTTAATAATTACACGTAACACACTTTGGATTTTTCATCGATTTTGGTCTTGCCAACTTAAGAATTCGAAATTCTTATGAACATCGAAGTTGTAGATCTTTGCGTCTTATTTCATCTGGAACTTGAATCACCTCCATCCGATATTTGAGTAAAAGGTTATGGCCAAAATACGCAAATTGTGCAAAATTGAAATTTCTGAAATTGTACTTCGTTAGATTGCCATTTCAAGTTTCCAACCTCCAAAATCCAAATGTCAAGTCCAGTTTTTGCCCTTCTTTGTTCCACATTTCGTCTTGATTGATTCCACTGAGTCCCGAATTATTTTATCTGTAAAATAAATAAAAACACATCAAAACGTTCATAAAACTCGAGAAACTATACAAAATATTAAGTAAAAGGGGCGGTAAATATTGATATATTTTCTGCTCATCAGCACCGCACGAAGCACTTAGCTCTCGACACGTGTCCATTAGGTGGCATTCGTGTCGCGATGCGCAAAGCCTTGGTGTCGCAACTCGTGGGCGTTTCTCAGCCTATAAATTGAAGCCTCCGGCAGAAGAAATTTTCATGCTTTCTTTTCGAATTCCTCTATAGATTTTTGAGAGAGAGTGTCTTGTGTGTTTATTTATTTAAAGCTTTCTGTAATGTATTTTTCTTTCAGTAATAAAAGTATGAGTATGTTTAACTACAAAATGAGTAGCTAATTTCTTTTCACTGGGGTAATGGGTAAAGCTTTTATAATGAAAACTTAGATCAATCTCGCCTACATTATAATAAATAAATTATAATCTAATGATTAAAACTTGATTTAGATATAGATTAATTATTGACAAAATTGGCTACCGCTTATATGGCTGGTTTTATCTTGATACCACCTATATGGATGGTTTTATACGATTTTGGCATAGTTGAGTACCTTGGCAGGACTTGTTATAGACAAACGGTATCACCGCCTTTATGGCTGGTTTTATGTTTTTGGCATACTTAGTACCTTGACAGGACTAGTTATCGACAGAAATGACTACCGTCTTTATGGCCGGTTCTATATATTGGCATAATTAATTCCTGAGATAAATTAATTGGGTAATAAGGACAATTTATATGTTATAATTAAGCGAGATTTCTAGATTTGAAATATTAAAAATGGATCTCATAATTTCATCATTTCATTTTACTACTGCATTTTCACTTAAAAGTTTCAAACAACTTCAACAAATCAAACCTTTTTCTTTTTTCTATATTTGTCATTCTATTTTACTAAATCTATTCCGTGGATCGACCCCGGACTTGCCGGGTTATTTTATTACTTCGACACTCTTATACTTGGGAGTAAAAAATCACTTTTTGAGCGTGTCAATAAACTTTAAACTTGAAATGATTTTTTTCATATTTTATTGTTATTATTTTTTAATATTAAATTATTTAATTAATATTAAATTATTTATTAATATTGGGGCCAATCGGTTGTATTAACCACTCAGTGCCTATTATGTTCAATGTTTCGGCGTCTCCAAAGCTAATGTCCCTCGGGTACCAATACCTGGATACCAATAGCAACACCCTGATAATATATATAAGGGTTATGCTAACGAGTGTCCTTATAGCACTTATTAAGAATTCATTTTAGGAAAATTTTAACATCACTTTTATAGGAAATGAAAATAATTGTCAAAATGTTAATGTCTTTTTTTTTCCTATTAAAACTTTCCTAAAATACATTCTTAATGAGTGTCCTTAGAGTACTCGTTAGCATTTCCCTATATATAATAATAAAATTATGAAATCAAATCAATTATGTGCATAAAATAAAGTAGTAATTAATTAAACTCGATAGTTATAATGAATAATAATTGATAGCTTTTAGGTTCCGCTACCCCATTTGAGTTTTTGCAAAGTATATATGAGAGGAGACAGCTAATTATGAATTTATAAAACTTAGATTCTCTATGATGGCTCTAATTCAATCATTACTGCATTGCACATCGAGCATATCCCATAATACTACCAAAACTTGTTTGTTTCTACGAAATTTCATTTGTTGAAAGCAGATCAATTAATCATTGTAGATTCTGTACGCCAACCACTACTTATGAGTGAGATATATATAAGTTTATCTATACATGTATCTAAAATTTGTGTCATTATGCAATTAGTTGACTCTTTTTTCTTTTTCTTTTTTGGTTTTAATTAAAAAAAAATGAATAACCTATCCCCTTAAATCTCACAAATAGGAAATATTCAATGGTGATACCACATCACTCTTATAATAATCCAGTAATATTTTATTATATAATAAAAATAATTAAAAAATAATAATTTTATTTTACACAACTCTTACTATAACAGCCACGGTAATCACAATTTTTGACTTACTTCTAATTCGAATTTGGAAAAATATCCAAAACGGAAGTTGTAGGTCTCGGTCTTAGATTTCCGACGATATAAAATTCTTAAAAATCGAAGATCGTATGAAAAATTTATGGCCCAAATACTAAGAGCTGTTTGGAGTGGAACTGAAAGTAAATTTCGTTTCGGAACAGTAAAGGACACATCAAATTCCGAAATGTAATCCCCACGTGCTTGAGCATGATTTATATCATGTATTATGCCATGTATAACATAGTATTCGTCCCCAAGGGGTGTGGCTTGGTGGTGTAGGGTTCAGGATCTCACCTTGAGGTTCTGGGTTCGAATCCAGGGGGTGCACTTCTTGTAAGAGCCTGGGACAGCCGGTGGTTTTACCTGCGCCGCGGCCCAGAATGGGTGGTTTGGTGGCGGGGTTTCCATCGTTTCCAAAAAAAAAAAAAAAAAAACATAGTATTCATCGTAATTACCGGGGTATTACAAATAAGTCCAGATAGGTACTCAATTATGCCAAATATATAAAATCAGCTATAAAAATGATAACACAGTTTGTCAATAATTAATCGAGATTTAATTTATTTTCTCATATAATATGGGGTAAAGTATTAACTATGACAACCAAGATTTGATTGTCTACGGAGAATCAAGACACTGATAAATATAAAATAATATTAAATATTAGTCTTCAAATTATAATTAATATATTATAATATAAGTAAGATTAATTTATATTTTCATATTTAGAGTTTAACCATTTGTCCCAGAAGAATGGAATTAGGTACTCGTGATTTGAATAAAAAAAACATGCATAATTTTATTAATGAAATGAAAAAAAAGAAATTACAACAAAACTTGAAAAATAAAACACATAAGATACTTTTTTCCAAATTTTCAAGAGAAATTTGTGAAGAAAGCATGTCTTCTAAGGTGGCCAGCACTCTCTATTTATAGACACCTCTTTGCAAATGCAGATGAGACATGAAAATCAAATTGCAAGCAATAATACAAAGATTTTCAATGTGGATGACCCCATTTGTTTTCTTTTGTTTTTATATATATTATTAGATTAGATTATCTAATATAATAATATATATAAAAAGAACCACTTTTGGCTTTGAAGCAATCATCCAACGACCACATGATGCATCTCTTTGAAAATGTTGGCTTTGCTTTGGCTTGTGTGTATCCATTTGTCGTAGTCATGAATTGTTGTGAAGTTTGTTTTCTTATCTTGTAAAGCATGTCACCTTATCATGGATATGTCCTTCTGAGATACCTTTATAGACCCAGATCTAACGTGATTGAGGTGATTCATAAATTTAATAGGCAACTTTTTCTTCATCTAAATCCAATCACCAATCATCCATCGCTACCAAACCTTGATTTGACTTCAAATATCGCTTTAAATCTTTTGATTGGGTACTTCACCAATTTCGACCTTAAAAACCTTAGAAGTATAAAATCTTGTAAAAAAATAGTTGTAGATATTTGAGTCTTCTTTTATTTGGAACTAGAATCACCTCAATCCGATATCGGAGTAAAAAGTTATGACCAAAATAGGAAAATTGCGCAAAGTTGAAATTTCTGAAATTTTACACTGTTAGAACGCACTTTAAATTTTTTGGTATCCAAAAATCAAATCCATTTTTCTAGTTATGCATCCAAAATATTATTTCACCTACATAAGAAATAAAAATCACAATAAAAATATATAAAATATAAATTTAATTATTATTTCACAAATGTGTAAAATTAATGGAATTAATAAAACTACGAGTATGAAATGATCAATTTATTTTAATAAATATATATATTTTAGTGTTCATCAGATATGATACGTGATTTCCAATAAAAAGAAAATTACAATGGTCCCACTATTAATATTGTAATTTTTATCGAGCACCATATTCCTTTTATTTCTAAATTATGAATCCAAGTTAAAGTTGACGCAATTAAAGGGAAATGAAAGGAAGCAAAGTGCGGATCACGTTGTGCCAGTTATTTTAATAAATTTGGGAACTCATTAAAATTCACAAAATGGGTGTCCAATTAAAGTGATTCCAAACGACGCATCTCCCTCCCCACTAAACGTGCATTCAATTAATGTGACATGTGCTTTATTATCTTAGCCAAAATTCCATCATCATTTGTATATGTGTCATGCTAATAAGTTTCATAACGATATTCATTAAGGATCAATTTTAGGAAAATTTTCATATTCTTTTTATGGAAAATATAAAAAATTATCAAAATATCAATTACTTTTTCCTTTTTCAAAAATTTCCTAAAATTGATGTTTAATGAGGATCCCTTTGTATATTAGTATTCATCATGGACACAAACATTTTTCAATCACATATTTGCCAAGCATTCCGTAAACTTAAATGAACAACAAAAAGATGTAAAGAAAATCAACATTTTGGTTTATCAAACCTAATCAAAATACGTCTTATTAATTAAAAAATATATATTATTTATTAATTTATCCCAAATGATCTAAGAAACTTAATCAGATTTTGACCATTTCAAGTGTAAAATTGACACAGAATCTTAGAGGCTACAAGGGACCGTATAAGCTGGGATGCATTAATGTGACTGTGAGAGTTTGAGAAATTTAAAGTCATATAGTGCATTTGTTTTTCTGCATTCCACATGCGACGTCCATAAAAAACAGTTATAAAAAATTAGTGAATTTCTAAAAAATAAAGGGTAATGTTAATGAGTGTATTAAAGACACTAATTAAGGATCCATTTTTAGAAATTTTTCACATCATTTTTATGAGAAATATAAAAAATTATCAAAATATTAATTTTTTTTTTTTTTTTTTTTTCCATAAAAACTTTTCAAAAATGATTGTTAGCATTTCCTAAAAATAAAATACAGAAAAGTACGATTAAATTGTACGAGGTACCTTACCCTTGCCTTGACCGTTGGATTGGGGAAATCACTGAATAATAATTAGAATATCAGTAATTTGGGCATTACTAACATGCTCTTGGGTATCTGATACCCAAGGGTTGTTAGCATTAAAAGAATAAAAATAATAAGAGTAATTGGTTGTAACAACTGGTTGCAACCAGTTACTAAAAAAAAATTAGAAAAATTATTTTTTATTAAATAATTATAAAATATTGATAAAAAATTATAAAAAAAATATATTATAAGTTTTTAAATTTTTTTTTTTTTATAAAATATTGATAAAAATAAAATAATATAAAAAATTTATTTTTATAAAATATTGATAAAAATAAATAAAATATTTTTTTTTTTTTGCATATTTATTGGTGAAAGTTGCAAGTTTAATAGTAGAAGTTGCATATTCAACGGTCATAGTTGCAGGCGCGATTTTCGAGGAAGATGCAATTGTATGTTATTGTTAAAATTTCAAGTCCAATGGTTTTATTTTGCATGTTTATTGCTAAAAATTTCATCTTCGAAATATTGCATATTTATTGGTGAAAGTTGCATGTTTGATGGTAGAAGTTGCATATTCAACGGTGATAGTTACATGTGCGATTTTCGAGGCAGATGCAATTGCATGTTATTGCTAAAATTTCAAGTCCAATGGTTTCATTTTGCATGTTTATTACTAAAAATTTCTTCTTCGAAATATTGCATATTTATTTGTGAAAGTTGCATATTCAACGATCATAGTTGCAAGTGCGATTTTCAAGACAGATGCAATTGCATGTTATTGCTAAAATTTCAAGTCCAATGGTTTCATTTTGCATGTTTATTGCTAAAGGTTTCATTTTCGAAATATTGCATATTTATTGGTGAAAGTTGCAAGTTTAATAGTAGAAGTTGCATATTCAACGGTCATAGTTGCAGGTGTGATTTTCGAGGCAGATACAATTGCATGTTATTGCTAAAATTTCAAGTCCAATGGTTTCATTTTGCATGTTTATTGCTAAATGTTTCATCTTCGAAATATTGCATATTTATTGGTGAACATTACATTTTTAATGGTAGAAGTTGCATATTCAACGGTCATAGTTGCAGGTGCGATTTTCGAGGCAGATGCAATTGCATGTTATTGGTAAAATTTCAAGTCCAATGGTTTCAATTTGCATGTTTATTGCTAAATGTTTCATCTTCGAAATATTGCATATTTATTGGTGAAAGTTGCATTTTTAATGGTAGAAGTTGCATATTCAACGGTCATAGTTGCATGTGTGATTTTCGAGGCAGATGCAATTGCATGTTATTGCTAAAATTTCAAGTCCAATGGTTTCATTTTGCATGTTTATTGCTAAAAGTTTCATCTTCGAAATATTGCATATTTTTTGGTGAAAGTTGCAAGTTTAATGGTAGAGGTTGCATATTCAATGGTCATAATTATGCGCCCTAGCATAAATATTGACTGGTTTTTTCTTAAAATTTATTTAATTTTTTGTTTTTCAAGCATAAAATATTTGTTGCATCTTTTAAGGTTGAAAGTTGCATCTTAATGGTTAAATTGCATATTGATGGTGTGAAGTTGCATGTATTGGTTATATCTAACAATTATAAATTATTCATGTTAACAGACGAAAACCTCCACCGTAGAACGAAATCGTCCTGAGACTAAAGAAAGAGCGAAGGGAGAAAGGGCGATGGACCAAAGGGCGACAAAGAGCGTGGGGTGATCGGACCAGCGGTTAGGACGAAAGCCCATGATACGGTTACATTTAAGAGAAAACCCATGATACGGTTACTCCCACGATCATGGCAGTTGGACAGTTTTCCTCCACAACCAAGCAGTTGAGACGCACAGCTCACCGGTTACAGGCACGATCCAGCAACTGCAGGGAGATACTGGAATCGCCCAAAACGGTTGACATGCTTCACTATAAAAGCTTATCTATGTCAAGAGAAAAACCCCGATCAAATGAAGACTCAAATGAACATATTTTTATTTTTCATTTCTTAGATTGTAATCTTAGGACTGTAACTTATGTGCTTGCGCCCCTTGGAGGCTTATTCACTTAATCAAACACCCATTGCTGGGACATTGTCTCAGGAGGTTTGAACCTTACACGCTCTTCTTTCTTCACGCATAAAAATTGCGCAAATAGTTTTTGGCGACCACAGTGGGATACTTGGTGTAAAGAATGGAGATGCCTCCGAAAAGAAACGCTCAAACTGGCTCAACTGCGGAGGAAAGAGGACTGGAGCAAACCAACCAGCCCAACGTTCCAGCCATAGTGGGTCAATTCAAGGGTCTGTCAGATGCTAATCGGTACGAGTCTATGAGAGAACTCAGCCCTAACGCGGTGCTCGCGTTGTTCGGTGAATTCACACAGGATGTTGTCGAACAGGTTAGGCTTCAAAATGCGCATGTCATAGATAAATTCGTATCAACTACCAATTCTCATTATGAAAACATGGCTAAACATCTAAGCTCGATGAATGAATTAGTGGCCAAATGTGTAAACGACGGGACGGCGCTGCCGTGGACTACGCCCCTCCTTGCAGCAAGCAGTCAGGAGGCTGGTCCTAGTAATCTTCCTCCACAGGGGACCAACATCCCTACGGTTCTCAGGGGGGAGGAATAAGTCCTGGCGGCAATGGCCCACAATTAGGGCCGAATATACACCAAAGGCCAAATATGGCACAAAACGAAGTAGTGATGCCTCAGGGTGTCCAGGTTCCTTAGGGGCAGAATCATGATTATATCCCACTTTTGAGAGGACCGCAGCCACCGCCCATAGTTATGCCATTTAATGGCAATGATATGCTTAGGGAGCAAATGACCGAGATCCTTCAAAACCAATTTGGTCTAGGCATATTGGCCAATTAGGCCAAGATATCGGAAAAACCGTATCCTGATTGGGTCGATATGGCCTATCCATGGCCTAGAAACTACAAGATACCAGATTTTTCCCTCTTTACAAGGTCTGGGGAAGTTTCTACCATGGAATATGTAGGACGATTTACCCTCCAGTGTGGGGGAAGTTAATGATTTCCACAAACTAAGATTATTTCACGGATCACTGTCAGGGGTAGCTTTCTCCTGGTATGTCAGTCTGCCGGCCAATTTGGTAGAAAGTTGGCAGCAGATGGAGCAACTGTTTCATGCGTAATTTTACAAGGCTGAATCTGAAGTGGCCTTAGCCGATTTGGAAAACTTAAGACAATTGCCAGGAGAGTGGGCCGAGATATTTTTACAACGGTTTAAGGTAGCCCGAGGCCGATGTTACGTGCCTTTGCCCGAAAAAGAATTTGTGAGGATCGCTCAAGGTTGCTTAAATCTCGATCTAAAAAAAAAGTTTCAGGATCGCGAGTTTTGGGACCTTCCCCAACTCACCACTAGTGTGGTGCGTTATGAGCGATTATTACGAGAAGATGAGCAAATGAAGAATTCGAGCAAAAGGATATATTACATGAATATTGACTATGAAATGAGCGAAATAGATACCGAGTCGGCCGATTTATGTTTGGCCGAGTTGGTTAAAGGGAAACCTTACCTTTGCAAAACGTGGACAGAACCCCAAGCAAGTGAAAAAAATGATAGAAATGGCTTGAACTTCTCCTTTGATATTACTAAAGTCGATGCCATATTTGACCAGTTATATAAGGACAAGCAAATTAGCTTGAGCGACCGACATACGTTACCAACAGCCGAGCAGATCGGTAGTAAAAAATATTATAAGTGGCACAATGCATGGTCTCACACAACTAATAATTGCCTTGTTTTTCGTAATGTCTTACAGGATGCCATAGAATCCGGATGAATCACGTTCGAGAAAAAGATGGCCGTGGACAGCGACCCTTTTTCCAAAATCGGTGGGGGTGAACATGATCAATCCAGACATTGCCAAGGTGAACTTTCCGAAAGTCAAATTAGTGCTAGACGAAGGACAACACCGTCGTCGTCCAAGCGCTCTGGAAAGGATTAAGGAGCCTTCAGGGCAAGGAGACCAGCAGAACATTTGTATTCGATGTAAGAGTGACATGGAATGGATGAAAGAGTTAGAAGACACTTGCGAAAGGCCTGCAAAGAGAAAGCCATCATCATGGCAGCCCCGGCCCTTCGCCCGAAGGTTCTATGGGGAGAATTCAAATTTCGTCCAGAATGTAAGGACGTTCAGACCGAATATTAATCGGCCCAATGTTTGGCATTCGTACCAAAAGCCACACTCGGGCCAGCGTCCAGGCAAGAACTATCCCCCTATAGACGAAATGACAAGGACGCAGTTGAGGCAGATCAAAGGAATTATGGCCGTTTGATGCGTCGACAAGGTGAAACGAAGGCCACCACAGGCCGTGGCCCTCGTACCACAGAGAAAACAAAAGTAAATAAAAAAGGGGGTGACAACAAAGAAGGAACGATGATAAGTTGCGACGAACTTACTAAATTCGGCAGACGAAAACCAGACTAAACAGACGATGAAGAGCCGCCTATCGTCATTCAGTTCGGCAGTATGCCGCCAGTGGTGGCTAATCATTACCTATTGCCTGGGAAATTTAGGAGAGATAACAATTGGGAAGTTGGGACAAGTGATGACGTTTATGAGGGTGGCGAAACTGAATTTGCAGCGCTCTCAATCACAGACCGGGAGGCTGAAGAGGAAGAGATGACCGATGTAGAAGAAGAAATAGACATCAAGACCGAATCAAGGAGAAGAGGAATTTCACAGAATCGGCTTCTCAGAGAATTATATGATATCTGTTCCTTGTTTTGTATGGGACACCTAAGGTAAAACGGACCCTCACCAGAGCTGAAAAATGGAGATTGACTGTCAATCATGTCTCCCAAAATTCACCAGCCACGTTGCCACTTTCCAGATGGGACATGGAAGAGGAATCGCCGCACGTTGAGGGCGATCAAGCAATGAAAATAGGTCTATCAGGGAGAGTGTTTTTCCCGAAGCCACCAACACAAATGACGAAGCACCTGCGGCCGTTGTATGTAAAGGTAAAAGCTAATGGGATGCCAGTCACCAAAGTACTAATTGATAACGGGGCGGCCATTAATGCAATACCAGTTAGGATGCTATGACGTTTGGCAAAATCCGAAGAAGACCTTCTCCCTACGGAAGTGATGCTTACCGGCTTTAATGGAGGGGCGACGACAGCAAAATGAGTTATTCCATTGAACCTGCAAGTGGGAAGCACTACGAAGACAGTGGTATTTTTCATCATAGATGGACCAACCACATACAATATGCTATTGGGACGAGATTGGATTCACGGCAGCCAATGCATCCCTTCGTCCCTTCATCAATGCCTGGTTTTCTGGAACCAGAGGGACGAAGTAGAGATAGTGCATGCCGACAATAAGCCTTTCGCTGCGGAGACAAACTCGACCGAGTACTTCATGTACGAAGGGAACTATGGGCCGACCAGAGTTTCGAATGAATGGAAAAACCCTATCATTGTGGCTCAGAATGACGAGTTTTACCCCTTTGAGTTGCTGGACGATTTGTTCGCACAGACGAGACCAACCACAGTGGTCTTTGGAGAACCGACACACATCAATTTGAATGAAGTACGGTCAGAATAAGGGGCAAGTCGCTCTTGCGGCCTCCAAGGCCAATTTATTGGCCTATGTGATAGAGCGAAGAAGTGAGAACAAAATATAGGCTGCTATTTCGGCCTTAAGAGGCAAATTACTGGCGCACCAGACGGAGGACAAAATAAAAGAACTATGTGGAGTGGACTACTTGATGGAATGAGGAGAATCAAAGGAAAAAGAGTTCGCCCTGAATGGACGACGCAAGAC
Organism: Zanthoxylum bungeanum; assembly: GCA_019454045.1. Classification (NCBI taxonomy): domain Eukaryota; kingdom Viridiplantae; phylum Streptophyta; class Magnoliopsida; order Sapindales; family Rutaceae; genus Zanthoxylum; species Zanthoxylum bungeanum. The sequence continues at coordinate 87,242 of SKCR01037032.1, read as the reverse complement.
AAACATCTCAAGAGGACAAGATGCTTTGGACGAGGTAAATCTGGGGAATGAGCACGATAGGCGCATAACTTACGTCAGCAAGGAATTGGAGCCCCAGGTACGTGAAAAGTTAGTTAGTTTGTTGCAAAGATACAAAGATTGTTTTGCATGGGACTACCATGAGATGCCTAGTTTAGATAGGACGTTGGTAGAGCATCGGCTGCCAATCATACCAAGTCATGCGCCTCACAGGCAGCCTCCCCGGAGGTTTGCGCCTAATGTCATGCCTGATGTTAAGAAAGAAGTTGAACGACTATTAGAGGAAAAATTCATTAGGACGACAAGATATGTGGAATGGTTGTCAAATATTGTCCCAATTAGGAAAAAGAATGTAAAGATAAGGATTTGTATAGATTTCAGAAATTTAAACCTGGAAACACCAAAGGATCAATACCCAATGCCGACAATAGATTCCCTAGTGGATTCCACGGTGGGGTATCAGGTATACTCATTTATGGATGGGTATGCGGGCTATAATCAGATTTACATTGCCGAAGATGATGTACATAAGACGGCCTTTAGATGCCCAGGTTCTCTAGGGTGTTATGAATGGGCGGTCATGCCATTCGGCCTGAAAAATGCTAGTGCCACTTATCAGCAGGCCATGAACTTGATCTTTCATGACATGATTGGCGAATTCGTAGAAGTCTATATGGACGATATAGTGGCTAAATCCGTGACTATGGACGAACATTTTGGCCATTTAGCAACGGCCTTCGAACGAATGAGAAAGTTCAAACTAAGAATGAACCCTGCCAAATGTGCTTTCGGGGTGTGCGCAGGAAATTTCCTAGGGTTTCTAGTGCACCAACGGGGAATTGAGAACGACACCAATAAGTCTCAGGCAATCACCGAAGCTATGCCACCCCGAAATAAAAAAGAGTTGCAGAGGTTTTTGGGGCAAATTAACTTTTTAAGGCGATTCATCTCCAACTGTGCAGGGAAAACAAAAGTGTTCTTCTCCTTATTAAAGCTAAAAGGCGAGGACGAATTCGTCTGGACCGAGGAACATCAACAAGCATTTGACAGCCTGAAGAAATACTTGTCACAGCCGCCGGTGATGGTACCTCTAGTGCCAGGAAAGCCAATAAAGTTGTACATAGCGGCTGAAGAGCAGTCTATAGCTGGGATGATCGCGCAAGATGACGACATGAACATCGAGAGAGCCATTTATTATATTAGCAGACAATTGCTGAATTATGAATGTAACTATTCTCCCATGGAGAAATTATGTTTGGCTTTATACTTCACATGTACTAAATTACGAGCCTACCTTAGGCCGAATATAGTGTACTTGATTATAAGAATTAATATAATAAAGTACATGTTTTCTCGTCCCATCTTGCATCAAAGAGTCGGTTTTTGGTCACTATCACTTTCAAAATTTGATATACGACATTAACCCCAAAGGGCCGTTAAAAATCAAGCCTTGGCCGATTTTTTGGCCGACCATCCATGTCTTAGCACGATAAAGGAAATAGAAATTGATCTGGACGAATGCAGTCTGAAACCATGGATGATGTATTTCGACGGATCCAGCACAATAAAAGGAGCTGGAATAGGATTAGTCATGGTGTAGGCACTGCATTTTTGCATATAAGTCCCTATGATGAGTCTCATTTGGAGACACTACCTTTTAAGTCACGGGGGTCACGGGAAGCAGACATCGGAAGGGGGAATTCAGAATAAACAAGGTTCACTATTTTCGTTCGTGCTGCGTTCGTGTATACGTTCGAACTCTAAACAGATTGCGGGCGTTCGTGCCGCGTTCGAGGAAGCGTTCGAACGGTGTCGGTAATTCTGGTTTTGCTGCTAGCCTCACATCAAGCCCAATTCGCCCAAGCCTTGGCCCACACGCCCAAGCCCACTTAAAACACATATTTAACACATGGTGAAATCAAAACAAATCTAAAAATCACATACCAAATTAAAATAAACATTAAAATCAATCAAATATTTTAATTCCTTAATTAAGATATTCACCCAACAATTACACAAGATTCCTTCCTAACTAAACAAATTACATACTAAATTAAAAAGATGTCATGCCTAATTAAAATCAATTATAACAATTTAAAGATATTGACTTCCTATTTTGAACCAAATTTGTCCCCCCTCAATCTTTGACTTTCCTTGCTCAACACAAAATCAAATCCCTTCCTTGTGAGACAAGGTAGCCTTTCTCTATATAAACAACCCCTAACCAGGACATGAGGGGGCTAGCACATACACACAACTCACACGAAAATCACAACACACACAAGAAACACCCAACCTTATTGACACAACTCTCTCTCACTCTCAATAACCGAAGATCACAAACCAAAGAACCCTCATTGCCTTGACCAAAACACATCCCGAACAGCCCCTTTACCTCATCAAAACAGCCCCCGAACCACACCATAACACCACCGAAAATCACACCCAAAACAGTAGCCGAAACATCCCAAGAACAATAACTAAAATACAGCAGCAGGACAGTAGCAAAACGGAAGCGAATCGGAGTCAAAAGTAGCAGCAAAATACAGAGAACGACGACTCAAAATAGTAAGACAACGAATGAGAGCAGTGAACCAGTGAACCGGAAGAGTTGCGGAGCATCCACCTTCCGAAGATCGTGTACCGTACATCCGAGAGGTGATTTAAAAGGTTAGACCTGGGGGCACTTTTCTCATTAGTTTATATTCGTCTTTTGATTGTTTATTGAATTCTATTCGCATGAGATTCGTTTGTGGATGCATGTTGTGGCTTGAATGAAATGGAAAATGTGCCGCCTCTTGTGGTATATAGGATGGAAACCCGGACATAAATTTCATAGCCGATTCCGAATGGACGGTAGTATGATCTGTACTCGGGATACAACTCCACGTACCACTTGAGTAAACGACACATTCTTTTGTTTTATGTTGCTTGGATTTATTTATTTTCGTTATTTGAATTATGTATGTTACTTTTGTATGTATGATACAATCGAGCGCATGGGCTTAGTAAGTCGGATTAAAGGTCCCCTATGAGTTAAAACCCTTTACCACGATGCTTTGCCGCGCCGGTTGATATGTGTTCGGTTGAATGCAAGATACATTCAATCGGGCATACTAAGTTTGATATTATTGTTCTTAATTCTTTGTATGCATGATTCAATCGAGCGCATGGGCTTAGTAAGTGCAATGAAAGATCCCCTATGGGGAGGGGTTAAAGCCCTTTACCACGATGTTTTGCCGTGCCGGTTGATGTGTGTTCGGTTGAATGCAAGATATGTTCAATCGGACATACTAAGTTTGATATGATTGTCTTTATTCTTGTATGCATGATGTGATCGAGCGCATGGGCTTAGTAAGTGCGATGAAAGGTCCTCTAATTGAAGAGGTTAAAATCATTTGCCACGATGCTTTGCCGCGCCGATTAACGTATATTCGGTTGAATGTAAGATGTGTTCAATCGGGTACATAAAGTCTAAGGTTATTGCCTTTATTTTTATATGCATTGAGATAAGCGCATGGGCTTAGTAAGTGCGATGAAAGGTCCTCTAATTGGAGAGGTTAAAATCCTTCGCCACGATGTTTCGCCGTGCTTCGTATTTCACTATTTGCTTTTTTTATGTATGTATTAAGTCACATTTTGTGCATCAGGTCTGTTCCCGTTCGAACGTGCTTTTCGAACGCTATATGAACGCGAACCTTTTGTTTCCCGTTCGAACGCGTTTTACAAACGCTACTCGAACGCGCATGCATTTTGTTTCATCAGGTCTGGATCCGTTCGAACGCATTATCAAACGCTACACGAACGCGAACCTTCTATTTACCGTTCGAACGCGTTTACGAACGCTACACGAATGCGCACACACTGAACTAAGTCTGTCTCATCATATTTCATGCACGACTGCCTTTTGGGTGATCTCCCTTGCATTATGTAACCAATCATATTATTTGTATTCCTGTATTTATCCATTCGATGTGTTCTTGGGATGATATTCGAGCATGATTAGGTTATTAGCATGGTATTTGGTTAATATGTTCTTGAGATAGTACTCAAGCATGATTAGGTTGTTCTTAGTTTTCCCTATCATATGATTGAGAAATGTTCATGAGATTGCCATGTGATGTTGCATGTTGTGATGAACTTGTTGATGTATGCATGTGAATTTAGAAGCATGATACTCTTGGAAATAAGTGTTACTTAAACGTGATTAAATTATTACATAAATCCTTTCATTACAAGTGGCATAAGTAAGGGACCATTCCGAACCCAACGGTTTGAGGTCTTCCCTTGCGAGGGGTGAGTGCGGCCTTAAATCTCATTTTCCCGGTTCACACCGGGTGGCGACTCCATTATTCTCCGGTTTAGTCCCCCGCGGGCTACTCCGTACTCCCAACCGGGCCGCGAGCCCGGGACAGCATGCGTCGCCCCAGATACTGTGTCCTACACCTGGTCAGCCCGTTGGGAGAATCTTTCCGATTCTTATTCAAGTTGACCGAATACTGCACTAATAACCAGACCGAATACGAAGCCTTGATACTTGGGCTATAGATGCTCCTCAATATGGGAGTAACCCATGTGTCCATCAAGGGAGATTCGCAGCTGGTAATTCAACAAGTGATAAGAGCTTTCAAATGTGAAAGCCCATCAGTAATGGCATTATTATACGTGGCCAAAGAATTAGTAGAACGATTTGATCACGCTGAATTGGAGTACATTCCGAGGGTGAAGAACGAATTGGCCAATAGCTTAGCCCAAGCAGCCTCCAGATATAAACAGACAAACACAGGTAGGGTATACAGGAGTGAAGAGGTTGAGCTAGTCCTCATGAGGCGAGCTAAAGATACGGACACTATGGTTATCGAAGCCGAAAAAGGGGACGATTGGAGAAACGAAATCAAGACATTCCTAAAGCAATCGAAGCAGGGAAGGATCAAAAGCTAAAACTTAAAGCTTTGAACTATATAGTATTATGAGATGTGCTATATAAGAAACGACAAGATAGTTTGTTGTTGAAATGTGTAGGGCTATCTGAATCCAAAACTATCATGGCCGAAGTGCATGAAGGCATTTGTGGGGCTCACCAAGCTGGGGTAAAGATGAGATGGTTGATTGTACGAAGCGGCTATTATTGGCCAAAGATGGGAGAATCGTGCACCTCATATGCCAAAGGATGCATTGCTTGTCAGAAGCACGGACCTATTCAGAGGGCTCCAACAACTAAGATGGTCCCAGTCATTAAACCGTGGCTGTTTATGGGATGGGCGATAGACTTGATAGGGAAGATTTATCCTGCATCAAGTAAGAGGCATACTTTCTTCGTCGTTGCCACCGACTTCTTCACTAAATGGGTGGAGGCCATCCCAGTTGTAGAAATCTCCCAAGAGCAGATCATCAAGTTCATAAAGGAACATATAATTCACCGATTTGGTATACCACAGACAATAATGGTAGATCATGGTACTTCATTAAACAGTGAAATGGTAAAAGACTTCCTAGGTGAATACACAGTCCGACTAGTGAACACTACTCCCTATTACCCTCAGTCAAATGGTCAAGCAGAATCAACCAACAAGACCCTTAAAGGATTAATTCAGAAAATGGTGACAGACAATGCCAGAAGGTGGGATGAATATTTGAGTCAAGCTTTATGGGCCTATAGAACGTCGCCGCGAACAAGTAATTCGGTGACGCCGTTTCAATTAGTGTATGGTCAAGAGGCTGTGCTTCCAGTAGAAATGAATATTAGTCTACCAGGGTGATGCTGCAAGACAAACTGACACGGGAAGACTACGACGAGGCAATGATCCAGAACTTTTTGGAATTGGACGACATCAGATGTGATGCGCTAAATCGTCTATAAGCACAAAAGAAAAAGATAGCCAAGGAATACAACCTCAGAGTAATGGCTAAATCGTTCAGGGAAGGTGAATTAGTGTGGAAGACTGTGTTGCCACTTGGTTCTAAGGACCCAGCGTATGGAAAATGGTCACCCAATTGGGAAGGCCCATTCATGGTAAAAAATGTGTTGCCAAATGGAGCCTATCATCTACAAGACTTAAACGGAAGAGTGCATACAAGAGCAATAAACGAAAAATACTTAAAGAAATATGTGCCCTCATTATAGGAGCAAGAAAACAAAAGGCACTGAAACAATAATAAGTTCTCATTAAACATGGACGAAAACGTCCTAATAATACAAGGATAGACGATATAACGTCTTAAAAAATATTACTTTTGGCCCGAAGATCGCTGAAAATCCCCAGGCAGCCCCTTAATGGCCGAAAGCTTCTCCCTCCTCAGGCGCCATTCGTCCTGTATTCCTATACCCATTGCGTCTAAGTCAGCCAGGCTTTTCTCGAAATTGATGCGGGCCAACCCCTCGTACTCTGCCATAGACTCGTTCATCTCCTCCACTCGAGTAACGAGGGTCCTCCTCTTAGCCTCTTTCCTCATGCGGCTTTCCTCAAGAAGACACTGAATCTTTTTTAGTTGTCGCTCCAGGTCTAGGAAAACCGATTCTTCGGTCACCATTTCTTCTGATTGTTTCCCTTAGGGCCTGATGTTGTGCCTCGAGATAATCACAAAGTGTTTCTTTCCTCATCACAGAAGAATGAAGCCCGATCTTTTGGCTGTGCACATTGCGAAACCGAGAGAGAAGGTTTGCTATGTGATTTTTCATTTCTTAGAGGAAAAGCCGATCATCAACAAATATTGGCAAAGTATGGAGGGTCAATATTCAGCTTAACTTGAATGAGCTTTTGTCCAATTGAAGGACGTTCTTCGGTCGTGCGGCTTGATTAATTTCTAGTGCAGCAAAGGAAGCATATTGGTCAAGAACCTCCTGAAGGGCCTCCATGTATGTGCTGGTGCTGACCAAAGGCGAAGGAGGCCGAAAAGAAGCAGAGGACAGTCGTCCAAACCGATCCAAAATGTCCTGGATTGTTTGCAAAAATGGGTCGGATACCTGTACAAAGAAGAAATTAGCAAATATAGGCTGGGGTAAGGACGAACTAGAGAAGAAGAAAAGACTTACCACCCCAGAACCAGAACCAGAGGGCTGACCCACCAGTGCCTCGACTGCTTCAGCCAGGGGTTGCGCTAGCTCTTGTTGAAATGAAAGCCCTGGGGATGATGGATGTTGGGGGACAAGAGTCGAATGTGGTACGGCTTGAGGAGAAGACGGCCGAGCAGGAGAACTCATTGGCAAAATGGGAGACTCAGCCCGAGGGGGCGACGGCTGCTCAGGAGCAGCCAGTACTTGGACTATCTGAGCATGAGCTGCGGGAGAAACAACCATGAGAGGCGAAGATGATGGCTGCTCAAGCTCAAGAAACTCCACTTGAGGAGAAGAAGGCAGAGGAGCCAAAGACAACGGCTGTGCTAAGACCGAAGTCTCATACGCAGAAGTGCTGGGAGATACCGCTTCTGGCATCGAAAGTTGCGGCGCTGTAGTCGGCCGAACATATGCAAGAGAATCGGAGTCGGACGAATCAGAAATATAAATGATTTCATCTTCTTCGTAAATGCGACGAAGTACGTCGTCTTTATACATAGACCGAGCCTCCTCTAATGACTCCAATTCGGCCAAACTATAGAGGCCGTCCACGTCCCTATAACTCCCTCTAAGTCCTGAGGTAGACATCCTACGTACTAAAGGGTAGAATTGCCTAAGGTAATGCCACAGAGCCCCAGTCGGCTAGATAGGCTCTAGTACTTCAGCCTCATCATCCGGATCCTGTACGATTGGTACAGAACCATCCGAAGAGAATCACTCAAATGGGGAATGATCACCAGGAATCTCCTCAACTCTTAGATACGAATAGCCAGATTCAACAGATGGCTCCATACCTTGGGGGTCGGCTCCAATTGCATCTCCCTCTCCTGGGAATTGCGTCATGACGGGACCTTCGGCAGCGTCATCCTCATTAGAGGGAAATTGAACAACCGGCATCCTTGCAGGTCCCGCACCCTCGCTTCCGCCCACAGGAGCTTCGGCCTCCGAAATTCGCATCGTTTCAAGAATTGCTGAAGGCGGATCAATCTTAAGAGCCTGTACCAAATGCACAGTCATGATATCAATATACCTCAAACCTGTATGAATGTAAAAGAAAGCAGGTCTCAAGCTCATACCTTAGAGCGACGGGCGAGCGGAACGTCCGAATCAGAACTTCGGCTGGGAGAAGGCTGCTTCCTTTTAGCAAGCTTTATGCTATTGGATTTAGACGCCTCAGCTGCCTTCTTTGACTCCGACGGCTCAGAAGATTTGGGGGACAAAGGAATAAATGAAAACACCCTCGCGGGAGGCAAAGAAAAATATCGCTCACGGGTTAATGGCTAGAAACAGTCAAAGCAAGGATGAACATATGTACAAGAAGTTAAATGAGCTATGACAAAAGAAGACATCAAAGAGCGAGTCTCCACTAAGGAATCCTCAACTTCAGAAAGAGAAAAAACCTTAAAACGGTCTGACGACGCATAATACGAATGAAAGAAAGCAATATGCCACCCTTGGACGAGGCCAAATTGACGGGCGACGAATTTGGGCGAATATGCCTCCACTCCAGCCTTGCCATTGGCCCCGGTCAAGATGTCATGAACCAAGTCATGGCTGCATAAAAACTTGCGCCATATGCGAAGACATGATTCATCCTCTTCCGAAAGGGGAATGTCATGGACGAAAGACGGACTGTTCGACACAGTAAATGGGAAAAAAAGAAGGAACCCGAGGAAGAGTATAAAAATAATCAAAGGTAGCACGAGGATGGAGAGAAGACGGCCTAAGCTGAGCGAAGAGAAGGCCGGCACAAGAGTAAGGGTGAGTCGAATCAATTGTGCCAAAATAGGAAAATAGGCTCTTAACCAAAGTTGGACGATCCACAAGGGACCAGAGGCAAGGGGTGATGACCCCGACCGGAGTTGCTTTTGGAGGACGGCCAGCCCCCGATACATGGCGGCAAGAAGAAAAGAGGCCAAGTCTAAATGACGGCCATGGGCGAGATCAGAAGAAATGGGGAGGTAACCCGCCACAGGTTTTTGGCTTGGTGTACAAACGATATATTTACACTGCCAGTAATGAAGGAAGGCTGTACGTTCTAGCATTGAAACCCTACCAGCCTGTTGGTTTCTATTAAGGTCCCAAAATCATAAACAAGCATGAAATAAGTGTGCGAGTACAACGAGGGAGTTGCGGAATACTCACATCGATCGGTTGAGCGACACTTTGACGAACAAAATCAACTTTCTGTTCACTGACACAGCTCACGGCAGTGGTTGTTTTCCATCTCCAAGATTTCGACTTTGGATCATTTTCGTCAAGCTCCAAGCTTCGTCAAACGATTCCCGGCTCATGGGTTGACCTCCCTATCACCTTCGCATGATCCCGGAGTGTGCTAGCACTCTTAAATACAAATTGAATTGGATTTAATTGTGTAGTTTAATTTAATTCGAGAATTCATACTTTGAGTACTTATTCGCAAAACGAGTTTGACTCGAGCAAAATCAAATCGTTGTTTGAATATTGGATGGTCACTAATTATCAGATTAATTAATTTGATTAGATTGATTGATAACATGCTTGTGTGAATACATGGTTGCGATGCATGAATAATGTATATCGGATGGATATTAGATGGGTAGGACAATTTTAGAAATTGTTGTAATAAATTTGATTTATTAATTGGACCTGCGTGTCCAGCCTTATTACCTGCTTATTCTTTGTATTCTCTTCTCACCTATTCCCCTCAATGTAAATGAGGTTTCTTTAGAAGTGTAGTGTAACGGGTAGAAGTAATACATGTGCTAGCGGGAGAGAGAAAGGGAGAGATTTGATCTAGGATCAATGTGTAAAGTATCCATCCGCATATCATTATTATTTTATTATATGCGCTTTATTATGTGTTTAGAATGCATGTTTAAGGGTGTATGATGATGAGACCTTAACAAAGATAATAAATTGGTTGCCAATTTGCACTCGAAAAACCCTCGCAAAATATTAAGCGTTTTTCCTTCCATTGAGTGATTCTCACTCAAGATCCGAGACTGGCATTGGCTTGTTGGCCAAAGTCAAGGCCTTTGTCCGTCGAGGATGTGTTTGAATCACGAGAGCTTTGTTCCATATTGGTGTCTAGTCCAAGTTGTGGTTTGTTGGCCAAAGTCAAGACCACTTCTTGTCCATCGACATTGATTACGAAGCTTTCCATGGTCAATGGGTCATGCTTAACTGGGATCACTAAGTTTGTTGTGCCAAAGCCAAGGCTTAGTTGATTCAGAGGAAAAAGGTTAGGTAATACATTGGATGTATTGGCATATATATGATATATGTTTCGGACTTGGATGTCCCCCTACCGGATCTAGGAATTGGATTGGATTCAATTGATCTTAGAGATCTACCTAGTTAATTATCATACAATTTGTTGGCCAAAGTCAAGATTGTGTGATATTTAATGGGATCCTAGCCCACTAGGAAACACGGTTTCCCGAGTACTCGACAGAGGGTTAGAGGCTCGCCGAAAAATAGTGGGAGGCAAGAATTGAATTTGCAATATTCGTTTAATTACTTGTCATACGCGCTCAAACAAATATCATTCGTCGTTATAGATTAAATGTCAGTTGGACTAATATTTAAATAGTTGTTTTAATAAATAGTTGGACTATATTCAAACTATTCATTTATAGTTGATTTTATAATTGGATTATAGTAATCACTATAATTGATTTTAATCTATTAAATTATAGTTGATTAAATAGTTGGACTATTGTAATCATTATAATAAATAGTACCGAAATCGTTGATTAAATAGTTGGACTATTAGAATCAAGATATAATTGAAAGATTAACATTTAAAACATAATCCTAGGGAAAATGTATTTAAATGGTTTAATTTTCAAATTGGGAATATAATTTCAGGATGGTCCTGGAAACTAATAAGTTACTTTATTTGATAAAATAACATATTAGGCCTAAGCCCGGAGTTAAGCAAATAGTAGAGAATAATCTTTGGAAGATTTTGTGATGATAACTTTAGTGCTTAATCCATTAAGCTTGTCGCAGTAGACTCCTTAATTTCTGAATCAGAACTAAGGATTAGATCCTTAAAGTATGATAAAGAAATTGAAGGATCTTCATAAATCTATACTTAGATTTTAGAAGTATTAAAATTGCAATACTTAACTCTTGGAGAGTTAATGACTATTCTCAAGGAGACAAAGTCAAAACTTTGCAATTAGGCAAGTAGCGCAAGGCGCACTTTACATCAATATTCTAGAAACCCGAGGCTTGGCCAAAGGCTTCTGGAATATGGAAAAGGGCAAAGGCAAAATCATTATAATCTTCTAGGAAGATAAAAGGACATATCCCAAAATGTCTGCCTAAATGTGGCAAACGGGATCGCGGAAGCGTGACTGCCGTTTGGACAAAGCAGACATGAAGGAATTGAAGACGAGCAAGGCTCTGACTTCAAATATGTTTGTCAACATTATGTTCACTACTAGTATTAAAATGAGATTTTAAATACTTAGTGTGATACATAAATATATGTATTGATGTTCAGAGTCTGTTTTGAACAGGATACTGACTTCAGTTGAGATTTATCTGTGAATTGGAAACGGGACGAAAGTCGATGTTTTAACAGTAGAAACCTAAAATTTAGGAACTACCCTCGGGTGTGTACCTAAAATAGGAAACTGTTATAATGTAACTAGTTTGACTAGATACATTATCTCTATATCAGTGTATAACCCGTTGCGGGTGAACCTTTATATTCTAGAACACTAAAGTGTTTTATTATATAAAGATGATATTGAGATATACACATTAGATGTGAATAACAGCATTTATATTTTGAATATAAATAAATCTCGAATATATAACATGACAAACAAACAGCTCAAATTGATTTGATCAGTTGAAACATATTGTGGCATTGTTGTCTGGGACACAATTAAACAAGACTCGTATAGCCACATATTTGAAGAGTGGGTACTAGGACTGATTTGATTCCATTCAAATAAAGTCTACGAATCTAGTTCATTGGGCAATGTGCCTAAAACACTATTTACTCGGTAAAAGTGTAAGTGCCACCGATCTGATAGCCCTAGTTCATAGTGAAGCAAGTGGGCCCATGTCTAGCTAGGCTAGATGTGGATATGAATATTTCGTGACCTATACGGATGTGGCATCGCGTTACGGTTATGTGTTTCTTTTGAAACACAAATCGGAAACTTTTAGAGTTTTCGACGCGAAATAGACAAACAGATCGGCTAAAGTATTATACCATCACGGTAAGACCGTAATGGAAGATACTTAAGCAATAAGTTTCTAATATACTTGAAAGAGTATAGTATTCTTTCAAAGAGGACTCCACCCAGAACACGTCAAAATTGATGGTGTGTCCGAACAGGATAAAGAAAATTTTGTTGGACATCATAAGGTTAATCATGAGTCGCTCTGAGCTACCATTTCCTTCAACGGATAAGCTTAAACAGTGCAAAACTTATTTAGAATAAGGTTCCATAAAATCTGTTTGACATATATTATATTAGATATGAACGGGAAAGAAACCGGGTTTCTCAATCCTGATAATTTGGGTATGCTAGGCATATGTTTGGATGATACCAAACTAAAACCCAAATTGGATAAGTGCCAATTGTAGGTTATCCTAGGGATACATAAGTATAGTACTTATACAACTCATAAGAGAATAATTAGATTGTTGCTCACCATGCGGTTTTCCTAAGAGGAATACCGATATGCAGTGGTAAGTGGGAGGATAGTAAAACTCGAGAAAAATCGGAGTGATACTATTCAAGGCACCGAATCCTAATGGAACACATATAGTTCATCAAGGATGAAACTAGACCATAATTTTCGAATAGACAAGAACCACGTAGTTCGGAGAGAGTCAGAAAACAACCTGGGGTATGGGTTTCTGATCTCACCTCATAAAGATGTCTATCTTATTAAGGAATACCAACTGACTACGTATGAGGAAGTAATACAAGGTATAGACTCCCTAATTATGACAAAGTGTCATGAATCCGAAATAGATTCCATGTATATCAACTATGTTTGGACACTAGTTGATGTACCATAAAGCTAGGTTGATATAAGTCTTCAAGGAAGACATACATGGATGGCAACATACCAACGTATAAAGCTAGGCTTTTAGCGGAAATGTATCGTTATCAACATTATGTTGATTACGATTCAACCTTTTAACTGTTGCCATGGTAAATCCATTTGGATAATGCTTGCTAAAGCTGCGTGTTTCATTTATGAAATATGTCAGCATAACGGGAAAATCGCTTTCCTGAAAAGGAAACCTTTTGGAGGATGTTTACAACATCCTGTCGGTTTTGTCGTACCAAAACTAGCAAATAAGGTTTGCGGGTTATTCGATCCATGTTTGGATTGTAGCAAGCATAGGTTCTTGGAATTATCGTTTTAATGTAATCATAATAGTTTATGAATTAATTCAAAACGAAATGATTCTTGTGTATATAAGAGGGTTAGTGGGAGCGCACTGACAATAAATTTCCTATAAATAATGATAACATATGTCATTTCTTGGAAATGATATTCCCATAAAACAATCGGTGAAAGCTTGGCTTTCGTGAAAATTCTCCGTAGAATTCTTGGGAGAAACAATATTTATTCAAGGAATAAAGATCTTATGGGAAAGATTTAAAGTTGTTAAAACTCTCCGAGAACTCGTACATTGAAAAATGTACGCGACTTGGTCTCTCATACGCTTTGAGCATATGGATTCACAAACAGGCCAATCCAAGTGATAGTCATTGGATTGATGTTAAGAACATCCGTTAGTATCTTAGAGAACTAATGATGTTCTCTTAAACTATTGAGATGGAGAACTTGAAGTGACTGGGATCACTGCTGCAAGTTTCCTAACCGATAAAACGACTATAAGTCGCAAACGGTACTGTACAGTTTGAATAACGGTATAGTGAGCTGGAAATCTTCCAAGCAAGATACTGTTACCGAATAAACAACAAATGCAGGTTAATTGCTGCAGCTAAGGCAGCAATAGAAGCTTTCTGGGTCAATAAATAAATCTAATTAGATTAGATATAATTCTGTTAGCAGCTGAGCTAGGCGTCAGCACAGGCTAAAGAATTAACGGTCTCATCAACGATCCAGATACATACTTCGACTATTCATCTGATTCGTTCGGATCATACATCGTAGCGATGTGATGATCATATAAATCGCATCAGATGATAATCATGAAAATCCGCTGACGAAAGTTTTTCTCAGCAGTTTGAGCCAACCGTACATAGTTCGGGTGTAAGACACTAGAGTGACAGGCTATAGGCCAAGTGGGAGATTTTTGGACAATTATGTCCCATAACGTCACCATTTGTATAGATCATGGTGTTGTTGTACAAATTAACTATGTGACAAAGGAGATTGCACTGTTATCATTTGTGATTAGATCACCTATATATATAAATGATAGGAGGTCCCTGTGATTTTTTCCTGGATTGAGAATGATATGAGACAGTATCAGTCCACGAAGGATAAATCATTAAATATCCCTAGTCAAAGCATTATCGAGATTGGACATCGATGAATGCGTAAAAGACTAGTATTACACTTGTGCGCGTTGTGAGGGCACAACGACATAGTTCTCATATATTTGGGTATAGGATACTCATGCGACTGTAATAGGAGGTTGTGTTTCACCGATGGTACGGGAAACAGCTTCGCTCTGGATAGAACCCCTCGGAATTCCATTGGTAGTATGCCTATGTGTCTATGGAAGTCCGAAATCAGGGTAGGTGTATTTGGTCTTAACCTGAGACTTGCACCGCTAATACTTGTGACAATCAATATATTTTCGTTGCGGTCGTCCAGGGCTTTAACAGGTTCTGTGTACGCCAATGCTGGGTATATTGGGAATCGTAGTGTGTTGGGTGTGATGTCAAGACGGAAGTGTCACTCCAGTCATATGGAGTTGATGATCGCGCAGGGATACAGAACTGGTTCTCTAAAAAGGTTGCAACCGTCGGGATAATATGACTTGGTCATGATTATCCGATATTACAGAGACTAGTTGCTTGTTATCCGATATATGCTTCGTACGGGGCACACACTGTACCAGCCCCAGGCCTCGCATGTGATCATCCGATACTGGACAGAAATACGCAATACTACGTATACTACGCTTGATATAGATCATTTATTCCTGTAAGGATATTTCCGGAGAATTGGGTAGGCATGGCGCTTTGCTAGAAGCCAACCTTGTCTTGTAAATCGGTACAAATGTAGTACGAGGTACTTACGTGTTCGGATAGTCCGACCGAATTTACTACCAACATATTCGGGGATCTCATAGGTCGCTTCCCAAAGATTCACTGATGATGTATGACTCGCACTTTAATTAATCTGAAATTAATTGGATGAAAGAGAAAATTAGTCTGGGATTAATAGCGGAGATATTTTATCTGGGATAAAATATCAATTAAAGAGAGATAACGATTAATTTGGAATTAATCGACAAATTAATATATTCGATATATTAAACGAAATTGGATTTCGACG
The DNA here is from genome assembly GCA_019454045.1 of Zanthoxylum bungeanum. Classification (NCBI taxonomy): domain Eukaryota; kingdom Viridiplantae; phylum Streptophyta; class Magnoliopsida; order Sapindales; family Rutaceae; genus Zanthoxylum; species Zanthoxylum bungeanum. Next base: position 71,665 of record SKCR01037032.1, on the reverse strand, counting down.
CGGAATTAAAATTAAAATTTAATTCGGGCAAACGAATTAATTTAGAATTAATTCGTTAGCGACGTGAATAGTGACTTCGCTAGGCGTAATCATTTAATTACGACGTAACGGAAAATTTGTTAATTTGGAATTAGCGAACCCGAGCCTGAGATTATTTGCGAGCGCATTCGCATTTCGAATTCGAGTGCGGCACGCAAGTCAAATCAAGCGTCAAATCGCTAGTCGCATCAAGCGTCAAATCACTTGTCACTTTGAGTGATGTGACTTGACAACTTGTGATTGATGTGATTAGGTGATGTGTATGGTTGGCAATTAAAGCTTTAATTTTTTGACTTTTAAAGTAATAAGTTTGGTATATGTTTTGGAAATCCATTATCAAAATTACACAACATATTTCATCTCTCTTCTCTCTCCATTTTCTCTCATCTACACGCCCATGGTGGGCATTCTTCACTGGTTTTTCTGCCCAGAAAACTGTGACAGAAGGAAGCATAAAGTGCTTGATTTTGTGGCAAAATCAAGAGAGCTAGCACTCCGAGAGACATGCGAAGGTGATAGGGAAGTCCACCCATGAGCCGGAATCATTTGACGAAGCTTGGAGCTTGATTCTTGGAGCTTGAAGCCGAAAATGGAGCAGTCCAAAACAGCCACTGCCGTGACAGTCCATGAAGGCAGAAAAGAAATTTGGTTCGTCAAAGCATCGCTCAACCGATCGATGTGAGTATTCCGCAACTTCGTCGTTGTTATTCACACATGTTCATGCTTGTTTATTGATCATTTGGACCTTAGACAAACTCCAACACTTGGTTGGATCCAATTGGGCCTAAAACAATTTCCATAAAGTCCAAATATGATAATTGGGCCTTTAAAATTTTAATTGGGCCTAATGGGCCTAAATTGTTTTTTGGCATATGGTGATTCCTAATTGGGCCTTGGCATCTTGGGTTTGACCCATAATTGCCAAAGCCCATGCCTAAAGAATTAATTAAAAACCCATTGGACTTTAATTGAATAGTATTGGATACTAATTGGGCCTTTGAGACCCAAATGGATTGGATTTGGAATCCAAGTCCTTAAAGGCACTATTAAAAGTGTAATTATTTAATTTGGAATTAAATATGAATTAGTATTGAATATAATTTAAATTGGATTTAAAATTGTAGTTCGATATAATTCAAGAGTACTTACTTTGAGTATTTATTCTTAAACGAGTTGGACTCGAGCAAATCAAATCATTGTTTGAACATTGGATGGTCATTAATTCAAAGATTAATTAATTGGATTAGATTGACTGATAACATGCTTTGTGTGAATACTTGGTTGTATGCATGAATAATGTATATCGGATGGATATTAGAAGGGTGAGGGAAATTTTGGAAATTGTTGTAATAAATTTAGAATTTATTAAATTTGACCTGCGTGTCTAGCCTATTACCTCTTTTCTCATTGTATTTCTCTTCTCACCAATTCCCCTCAATGTAAATGAGGTTTCTTTAGAAGTATTATGTAATTGGGTAGAAGTATGAATAGTGCTAGCGGGAGAGAGGAAAATGAGAGATTTATTCTAGGAACAAGTTTGTTGTATATCCATCTTCATATCATTATTAAATTTTATCGCGCCTTATTATTCTTTTAGAATGCATGCTTAATGGTGTATGATGAGACCTAATTAAAGATAATAAATTGGTTGCCAAATCGCGACAAAAACCCTCATTTTATTTTAAGCGTTTTTCCTTCCATTGAGTGATTCTCTCTCAAGATCCAATATTGACATTGGTTTGTTGGCCAAAGTCAAGACCTTTGTCCATCGCGGATGTGTTTGAATCATGAAGGCTTTGTTCCATATCGTACGCCTTGGGAAATTTGTGATTTGTTGGCCAAAGTCAAGGTCACTTCTTGTTTATAGGCCTCGATTACGAAGTTTTCCCACTGTCAATGGGTCACGCTTAACTAGTTTCATTAAGCTTGTTGAGCCAAAGCCAAGGCTTAGTTGATTTAGAGGAAAAAGGTTAGGGAATATATCAGATATATTGGTATATATTGGATATATGTTTCGGACTTGGAAGCCCACCTACTGGATCTAGGAATTGGATGGGATCCAATTGATATTAGAGATCTACCTTGTTAAGTTTCATACAACCTGTTGGCCAAAGTCAAGGTTGTATGTTATTTAACGGGATCCTAGCCCACTAGGAAACTGGTTTCCCGAGTACTCCACAGAGGGTTAGAGGCTCGCCGAAAAATAGTAGGAGGCAAATATTAAATTTACAATTTCGTTTAGATACTTGCCAGTACGCGCTCATTTCATTTTTCGTCATTAAAAATTTATATATATTATTTGGACTAATATTCAATTGTTATTTTAATTAAACAGTTGGACTGTATTCAAACTACTTCATTTATAGTTGATTATATAATTGGATTAGAGTAATCAATATATTTGAATTTAACCGATCATTTATAGTTGGTTATATAGTTAGACAATAGTAATCATTACATCTGATTGTACCCGAAATCATTGATTGGATAGTTAGACTATATCAATCAAGATGACTGGAAAGATTAGCGTCAAAGAACATAATCCTATGTGAAAATATCTTTAACGACGTAAATTTTCATACAGGGAAATGAATCTCAGGATAGTTCTAGGAGATGAGAAGTTAATCTATTTGATAGAGCGACCTCTCGGGCCTAAGCCCGGAGTTGAGCAAATAGTAGAGCATGAGCTTTGGAAGACTCATCGTGATGATAACTTTAGTGCTCAATCCGTTATGCTTGCCGTAAAGACTCCTTAATTTCTTCGTCAGAACTAAGGATTAGATCCTTAAACCATGATGTTGAAATTGAAGGATCTTCATAGATCTATTCTTAGATTTTAGAAGTACTAATTGAAAAAGAAAACTCTTGGAGAGTTAATGGCTATGCTCAAGGAGATAGAGCCATAGCTTGTAAAAGGGGCAAGATGTGCAATGCGCATCTTGTTAGACAATTATGACCCATAGCGTCACTATTTGTACAGATCATGGTGTTGTTGTACAAATTAACTATGTGATAAGGAGATTGCACTCTTATCATTTGTGATTAGATCACCTAGATGTATAAATGATAGGAGGTCCTTATGATTAGTTCCTGGATTGAGATGATATGAGACAGTATCAGTCCACGAAGGATTAATCATTAAATATCCCTAGTCGTAGTATTATCGAGACTGGACATCGATAATGCGGAATAGACTAGTATTACACTTGTGCGTGTTATGTGAGATCATAACGACATAGTTCTCATATATTTGGGTATAGGATACTTATGCAAGTGTAATAGGAGGTTGTGTTTTACCGATGGTACAGAAAACAGTTTCGCTCTGGATAGACCCCTCGGAATTCCATTGGTAGTATGACTATGTGTCTATGGAAGTCCGATATCAGGGTAAGTGTATTTGGTCTTAACCTGAGACTTGCATCGCTAATACTTGCGACAATCGGTATGCTTTAGTTTTGGTCATCCAGGGCTTTAACCGGTTCTGTGTACGCCTCTGCTGGGTATATTGAGAATCATAGTGTATTGGGTGTGATGTCAAGACGGATGTATCACTTTAGTCATAGTGGAGATGATGTCACGTAGGATACGGTACTAGTACTCTTAAGTACTGCAGTCATCGGGATATTATGACTAGGTCATGTATATCCGTTAATAGAGACTAGTTACCAGACATCCGACATGTGCTTCGTACGGGGCAGACACATTCCAGCCCCAGGCCTAGCACGTGACATTCGATACTGGATTGCAATACGCAATACTACGTATACTACGGCTGACATAGATTATATATTCCAGTAAGAATATTTCTGGAGAATTGGGTAGGCACGGTGCTTTGCTAGAAGCCAACCATGTCTTGTAAATCGGTAAGCACGTGGTACGAGGTACGCACGTATTCAGATAATCCGATGACCGTATTTACTGCCAACATATCCAGGGATCTCTTGGGTCGCTTCCCAAAGATTCACCGATGACAGTTGATATAAATTAGAATTAATCTGGGATTAATTAAGAGAGAGAATTAATCTGGGATTAATTAAGATGGAGAAAATTAATCTGGGATTAATTGAGGTATTATTTAATCTGGGATTAAATGTGTTCGGAAGAGAGAGAACGCGATTAATTTGGAATTAATCGGTAGAATAAATTTAATAGTTAAATTTGATTTTTCTATTTAATTTATTCGTATGGCTAAAATTAATATATCGGATATATTAATATGAATTGGATTTCGTTGCGAAATTAAAGTCGGACTTTAATATGAACGAACAAATTAATTTAGAATTAATTCGTAAACGACGTTCGTAATATATTTGCGAGGCATCGTTATTTAATTAAATTAGATTTAATTATTTAGCGACGAAAGTTCGTTTAATCGGATTAAACGGATCTGAGCCGCGGCAAATGTTCGTAGAGACATTTTGAATTTTGAATTCAAAATGGTGGGGCCCACTTCACACATATCACACATGTGAAGTGGTGGTTGGAAAGTGGTTGGCATTTATGCCAAAACCACTTACTTTCCAACCACTTGGTTTAGGTGAAACCAAATTACCCCAACTACATGGTTTTGGGTAAAAGGGTAAAACCTTTTAACAAAAAGCAAAAAGCCTTCTCTCTCTTTTTACTCTACACACTTGTAACACATTTTGGAAATGAAGAAACCCTAAAATCCTCTCTTCATGGGCGTGAACTTGGCTCCCTCTTCTCTTTGATTTTGTGGCAAAATCAACAAAGCTAGCACTTGGAGAAATCAACTAAGGTGATAGGGAAACTACTTCAAGAGTTGGAATCATCACTTAAAGCTTGGATCTTGGAGATCTCTTCTCAAAATTTTAAAGCTCAAATCCGTTCATTGTAAGTATATTCCGCAACTTATTTTGAATTTATGAACACCTTTACATGCTTATTAGATCTTTGGCATGTTCTAGGAACACTAACAATGGTATCAGAGCCAATTTTAAGCATGAAAATTTTAGGGTTCATGAGACTAAAATTTGGGTTTTTTATGTTTTGAGCATGATTTCTTCAAATTGATGATTTGAGCATGCTTAGATTATGTTAACTTAGAGTTGTGCATGATTAGATTTGAAATAAATTGATTGGATCAAAAATTTTAAAATCCCTTAGCATGGCCGAATGTCCTTCACAGTGCACTGCAGTTTTTGATTTTTTGTAACATGAAATAATGTGTTTTAATGCATGTTTAAATGTTGATTGACGGTTTGATTAGATTAGAATCAAAGTCAATAATATTTATGTTATAATCAAAGAGCATATTGAGCATGAAATGATGATTTCAGGATTCAATTTGTGTTGAGCATGAAATGGTGTATTTTGGCTTCAATTTGTGTTGAGCATGAATTTATGGATTAAGCATGATTAATTAAGTTAATTGGTATTTTGGAAATATTGAGTTTAATTAATTAATCATGGTTAATACACTTTAATTAAAGTAATTGTGATATTTGGAATATTATAATTATGTTAATAAGCCTTTAATTAAGAATTGGGCTAAAAGTGTGTATTTGGGCTTAATGGGCTTGGTTTGACTAAGTTTGGTTTTGGACTTTTGGATTGGATCCAATTGGGCCCAAAACCAATTCCATAAAGTCCAAATACATCACTTGGCCCTTTAAAGAATTTAATTGGGCCTAATGGGCCTAAATTGATTTGTTGGCAATAGGGTGATTCCTATTGGGCCTTGGCATTTTGGGTTTGATCCATTATGGCCAAAGCCCATGCCTTAAGAATCAATTAAAAGCCCATTGGACTTTAATTGAAATGACATTGGATGTTATTGGGCCTTTGAGACCCATTAAGATTGGATTTGGAATCCAAGTCTTTAAGGCTTATAAGCAAGTGTAAATATTTAATTTGGAATTAAATTTGGAATTAGTATTGAATAAAAATAAATTGGATTTAAAGTTGTAGTTCGATATAATTCAAGAATACGTACTTTAAGTATTTATTCTTAAACGAGTTGGACTCGTGCAAATCAAATCGTTGTTTGAACATTGTATGATCATTAATTCAAAGATTAATTAATAGGATTAGATTGATTGAATAACATGATTTGTATGAATACATGAATGTGTTGTATGAATAATGTATATCGGATGGATATTAGAAGGGCAATGGCAGTTTTGTAAATTTTTGTAATAAGTTTAGAATTTATTAAATTGGACCTACGTGTCCAGCCTTTTATCTCCTCTCTCATTGTATTTCTCTTCTCACCTATTCCCCTAAATGTAAATGAGGTTTCTTTATTGTATTTTGTAATTGGGTAAAGGTTAGAATTGTTCTAGCCGGGGAGAGGAAATGGAGCGATTTGTTCTAGGAACAATTTGTGACATATCCATATGTATATCATTATTAATTAATTTATTTATACGTGCTTTATTATGTATTTAGAATGCATGTTTAAGGGTGTATGATGATGAGACCTTAACAAAGATAAAAAATTGGTTGCCAATTTGCACGCGAAAAACCCTCAAATCATACTAAGCGTTTTTCCTTCCGTTGAGTGATTCTTACTCAAGATCCAAAGTTGGCATTGGTTTGTTGGCCAAAGTCAAGACCTTTGTCAATTGCGGATGTGTTTGAATCATGAGAGTTTTGTTCTATATCGGTGTCTTGTCCAAGTTGTGATTTGTTGGCCAAAGTCAAGATCACTTCTTGTCCATCGACATTGATTACGAAGCTTTCCATGTCAATGGGTTCCGCTTAACTGGGATCATTAAGTTTGTTGTGCCAAAGCCAAGACTTAGTTGATTCAGAGGAAAAAGTTAGGTAATATATTTGATATATTGGCATATATAAGATATATGTTTCGGACTTGGATGTACACCTACTGGATCTAGGAATTGGATGAGATCCAATTGATCTTAGAGATCTACCTAGTTAAGTATCATACAATTTGTTGGCCAAAGTCAAGATTGTGTGTTATTTAACGGGATCCTAGCCCACTAGGAAAATAGGTTTCCCGAGTACTCCACAGAGGGTTAGAGGCTCGCCGAAAAATAGTGGGAGGCAAGAATTAAATTTGCAGTATTCGTTTAGATACTTGCCATAGGCGCTCAATCAAATATCATTCGTCAAATAAATTAAATGTTAGTTGGACTAATATTTAATAGTTTTTTTAATTTAACAGTTAGACTGTATTCAAACTACTTCATTTATAGTTGATTATATAATTGGATTATAGTAATCAATATACATTTGAATTTTACCCTTCATTATAGTTGATTATATAATTGGATTATAGTAATCAATATATTTGGATTTTACCAATCATTTATAATGATTATATAATTGGATTATAGTAATCAATATATATTTGATTTTAACCAATAAAATTGTAATAAGTTATATAGTTAGACTATAGTAATCATTACATTAGATTGTACCTGAAATCGTTGATTAAATAGTTGGACTATTAGAATCAAGATTAAATTGAAAGATTAGTGTTTAAAACTTTATCCTAGGGAAAATGTGTTTAGACGACTTTAATTTTCAAATTGGGAATAAATTTTAGGATAGTCCTGAAACTAAGAAGTTACTTTATTTGATAAAATAACATCTTAGGCCTAAGCCCGGAGTTAAGCAAATAGTAGAGCATGATCTTTGGAAGATTCATGTGATGATAACTTTAATGTTTAATCCATTATGCTTGCCATAAAGACTCCTTAATTTCCTAATCAGAACTAAGGATTAGATCCTTAAAATATGATGAAGAAATTGAAGGATCTTCATAAATCCATTCTTAGATCTTAGAAGTATTAAATTGCAATTAATAACTCTTGGAGAGTTAATGGCCATTCTCAAGGAGACAAAGCCAAAGTTTGCAATAAGGCAAGTAGCGCAAGGGGCATCTTAATTCAATATTCTAGAAGGCCAAGGCTTGGCCAAAGACTTCTGGAATGTGAAAAAGGGCAAAGGCAAAATTGTTATAATCTTCTAGGAAGATAAAGGACATATCCCAAGATGTCTGCCTAAATTATGGCAAAGGGGTCATTGAAGAATGCCTGCCGTATGGACAAAGCAGACATGAAGGAATTGAAGACGAGCAAGGCTCTGACTTCAAGTATGCTTGTCATAAATATGTTCACTACTAGTATTAAAATTGGATTTTAAATACTTAGTGTGATACATAAATATGCATTGATGTGCAGAATCTGCTGTGAGCAGGATACTGACTTCAGTTGAGATTAATCTGCGAATCAGAAAGGGGACGACAGTCGCTGTTTCAACCGTAGATACCTAAGTTTAGGAACTACCCTTTGGGTGTGTACTTAAATTAGGAAACTGTTATAATGTAACTAGTTTGACTAGAAACATTATCTCTATATCGAGTATAACTCGTTGCGAGTATACCTTTATATTCTAGAACACTAAAGTGTTTTATTTTATAAAGAAGATATTGAGATAAACACATTAGATGTGAATACAGTATTTATATTTTGAATATAAATAAATCTCAAACATATAATATGACGAACAAATAGCTCAAACTGATTTGATCAGATAAGACTTATATGTGGCAGTGTTGTCTGGGACACATTAAACAAGACTCGTATATCCACACTTTTGAAGAGTGGATACTAGGACGGATTTGATTCCACTCAAATAAAGTATACGAATCTAGTTTATTAGGTAAAGTACCTAAAATACCTTTTACTTGGTGAAAGTGCAAGAACCACCGATCTGTTAGCCTTATTCATAGTGAAGCAAGTGGGCCCATGTCTAGCTAGGCTAGAGGTGGATATGAATGTTTCGTGACCTTACGGATGTTGCATCACGTTATGGTTATATGTTTCTTTTGAAACACAAATCAGAAACTTTTAGAGTTTCGACATGAAATAGACGAACAGATCGGCTAAAGTATTAAAACATCACTGTTTGACCATGATGAAAATACTTAAGCAGTAAGTTTCTCATATACTTGAAAGAGTATAGTATTCTTTCAATGAGGACTCCTCCAGGAACACGTCAGTTTGATGGTGTGTCCGAACGGAGAAACCGAATTTTGTTGGACATGATAAGGTTAATCACGAGTCGCTCTGAGCTACCATTTTCCTTCAAAAGGGATAAGCATTAACAGTGCAATACTTATTTTTGAATAAGGTTCCATAAAAATCTATTTGACAGATTTCATATTAGATATAAACAGGAAAGAAACTGGGCTTTCTCACTCCTGATGATTTAGGAATGTTAGGCATACATTTGGATGATACCAAACTAGAACCCAAATTGGATAAGTGCCTAATGTAATTGGTTATCCTAAGGAAACCAAAGTATAATACTTATACAACTCACTAAGAGAGCAATATGATTGTTGCTCACCATGCGGTTTTCCTAAGAGGAATACCGATATGCAATGGTAAGTGGAATGATAGTAAAACTCGATGAAAAATCGGATTTATACTGTTCAAGGCACCAAGTCCTTAATGGAACAAAAATAGTTCATCAAGGATGAAACTGTACCAGTAATCTTCAAATACACAAGAACCGCGTAGGTCGGAGAGAGTCAGAAAACAACCTAGGGTATGGGTTTCTGATCTCACCTCATAAAGATGTCAATCTTATTGAGGAAGATGAACTGACTACATATGAGGAAGTGATACAAGGTAGTGCCATGAGTCCGAAATGGATTCCATGTATAACAACTATGTTTGGATACTAGTTATTGTACCGCAAGGCATTGTGCCTATTGGTACTATATAAGTCTTCAAGAAAGACATACATGGAAGGCAACATACCAACGTACTGAGCTAGGCTTGTAGCGGAAAGGTATCGTTATCAACATTGTGTTGATTACAACGAAATGTTTTACCTATTGCCACGTTAAATCCATTTGGATAATGCTTGCTGATGCTGCATGTTTCATTCATGAAATATGGGAGCTGAACGTCAAAATCGCTTTCCTTAAACGGAAACCTCTTTGGAGGATGTTTATAACATCCTGACGGTTTTGTCGTACCAAAACTAGCAAACAAGGTTTGCAGGTTATTCGATCCATGTATGGATTGAAGTAAGCATTGGGTTCTTGGAACTATCGTTTTGATGTAATCATAATGGTGTATGATTTGATTCAAAACGAATATGATTCTTGTGTATATAAGGAGGTTAGTGGGTGCTCACTGACAATGATGTCCTAAATAATGGTGATATGTCATTTCTTGGAAATGATATTCCCATATTACAATCGGAGAAAGCTTGGCTTTCATGAAAATTCTCCGTAGAATTCTTGGGAGAAACAACCTTTATTCTAGGAATAAAGATCTACTGGGATAGATTTAAAGTTGTTAACACTCTCTGAGAACTCGTACATTGAAAAATGTACGTGACCTGGTGTCTCATACGCTTTGAGCATATGGAGTCACAAACGGGTCAATCCAAGTGATAGTCACTGGATTGATATTAAGAACATCTGTTAGTATCTTATAGAACTAAAGATGATTTCTTAAACTATGGAGAAGGAGAACTTGAAGTGACTGGGATCACTGCTGTAAGTTTTCTAACCGATAAAAACAACGGTACAATACAGTTTGAATAATGGAACAGTGAGCTGGAAATCTTCCAAGCAAGATACTGTTACCGAATAAACAACAAATGCGGGTCATTACTGCGGCTGAGGCAGCAATAGAAGCCATCTGGGTCATTAACAAATCTAATTAGATTAGATATAGTTCTGTTAGCAGCTGAGCTAGGCTACAGCGCAGACTAAAGAATTAATGGTCTCATCAACGATCCAGATATATACTTTGACTATTCATCTGATTCATTCGGATCATACATCGTGGCGATGTGATGATCAAATAAATTGCATCGGACGATAATCATACAAATCCGCTGACGAAAGCCTTTCCTCAGCAGTTTGAGTGAACCGTACATAGTTCGGTGTAAGACACTCGAGTGACTGGCTATAGGCCAAGTGGGAGATTGTTGGACAATTATGACCCATAGCGTCATGGTGTTTTTGTACAAATTAACTATGTGATAAGGAGATTGCACTCTTATCATTTGTGATTAGATCACCTAGATGTATAAATGATAGGAGGTCCTTATGATTAGTTCCTGGATTGAGATGATATGAGACAGTATCAGTCCACGAAGGATTAATCATTAAATATCCCTAGTCGTAGTATTATCGAGACTGGACATCGATAATGCGGAATAGACTAGTATTACACTTGTGCGTGTTATGTGAGATCATAACGGCATAGTTCTCATATATTTGGGTATAGGATACTCATGCAAGTGTAATAAGAGGTTGTATTTTACCGATGGTACGGAAAACAGCTTCGTTCTGGATAGACCCCTCGGAATTCCATTGGTAGTATGACTATGTGTCTATGGAAGTCCGATATCAGGGTAGGTGTATTTGGTCTTAACCTGAGACTTGCATCGCTAATACTTGCGACAATCGGTATGCTTTAGTTTTGGTCATCCAGGGCTTTAACCGGTTCTGTGTACGCCTCTGCTGGGTATATTGAGAATCATAGTGTATTGGGTGTGATGTCAAGACGGATGTATCACTCTAGTCATAGTGGAGATGATGTCACGTAGGATACGGTACTAGTACTCTTAAGTACTGCAGTCATCGGGATATTATGACTAGGTCATGTATATCCGATAATAGAGACTAGTTACCAGACATCCGACATGTGCTTCGTACGGGGCAGACACATTCCAGCCCCAGGCCTAGCACGTGACATTCGATACTGGATCGCAATACGCAATACTATGTATACTACGGCTGACATAGATTATATATTCCAGTAAGAATATTTCTGGAGAATTGGGTAGGCACGGTGCTTTGCTAGAAGCCAACCATGTCTTGTAAATCTGTAAGCACGTGGTACGAGGTACGCACGTATTCGGATAATCCGATGACCGTATTACTACCCAACATATCCAGGGATCTCTTGGGTCGCTTCCCAAAGATTCACCGATGACAGTTGATTTAAATTAGAATTAATCTGGGATTAATTAAGAGAGAGAATTAATCTGGGATTAATTAAGATGGAGAAAATTAATCTGGGATTAATTGAGGTATTATTTAATCTGGGATTAAATGTGTTCGGAAGAGAGAGAACGCGATTAATTTGGAATTAATCGGTAGATAAATAAATTAATAGTTAAATTTGATTTTTCTATTTAATTTATTCGTATGGGCTAAAATTAATATATCAGATATATTAATATGAATTGGATTTCGTTAGGAAATTAAAGTCGGACTTTAATATGAACGAACGAATTAATTTAGAATTAATTCGTAAACGACGTTCGTAATATATTTGCGAGGCATCGTTATTTAATTAAATTAGATTTAATTATTTAGCGACGAAAGTTCGTTTAATCGGATTAAACGGATCCGAGCCGCGGCAAATGTTCATAGAGACATTTTGAATTTTAAATTCAAAATGGTGGGGCCCGCTTCACACATATCACACATGTGAAGTGGTGGTTGGAAAGTGGTTGGCATTTTTGCCAAAAGCACTTACTTTCCAACCACTTGGTTTAGGTGAAACCAAATTACCCCAACTACATGGTTTGGTAAAAAGGGTAAAACCTTTTAACAAAAAGCAAAAAGCCTTCTCTCTCTCTTTACTCTACACACTTGTAACACATTTTGGAAATGAAGAAACCCTAAAATCCTCTCTTCATGGGCGTGAACTTGGCTCCCTCTTCTCTTTGATTTTGTGGCAAAATCAACAAAGCTAGCACTTGGAGAAATCAACTAAGGTGATAGGGAAACTACTTCAAGAGTTGGAATCATCACTTAAAGCTTGGATCTTGGAGATCTCTTCTCAAAATTTTAAAGCTCAAATCTGTTCATTGTAAGTATATTCCCCAACTTATTTTGAATTTATGAACACCTTTACATGCTTATTAGATCCTTGGCATGTTCTAGGAACACTAACACATCTTACTTCGACATCCCAGAAGGCCAAGGCTTGGCCGAAGGCTTCTGGGGGTGTGACGAAAATGGCAAGGCTAAATTGTCACAGTCTTCTAGGAAGCCAAAGGACATATCCCAATATGTCTACCTAAACTATGGCAAACGGGGTCACTGGAAGCGTGACTGCCGTATGGACAAGGCAGACATAAAGGAAGTGAAGACGGGCAAGGCTCCGGCTTCAGGTATGTTTGTTATAAACATGTCCACTGCTGGTTTTAAAATTAGATTTTAGATACTGGATGTGGTACATAAATATATGTACTGATGTGCGGGATCTGCTGATTAGCACGAGACTGGCTTCAGTTGAGATCGACCTATGAGTCAGAAACGGGACGAGAGTCACTATTTTGGCTGTGGGAACCTAAGTTTTTGAACTACCCTTTGGGCATGTACTTAAATTAGGAAACTGTTATAATGTATCTAGTTTGACTAGGAAAATTATTTATGTATCTAGTTTAATCCGTTGCGGGTATACCTTTATATTCTATAACACTAAGTGTTTTGTTTTTAAGGATGATATTAAGATAAACACATTAGATGTGAATAACACTATTTATATTTAGAATATAAATGAATCTCAAACATATAATATGACAAAAAAAAGCTCAAACTTTATAAATCTGTTGAGACTTAAAAGTGTCATTGTTGTCTGGGACACATTAACAAGACTCGTATATCCACACTTTTGAAGAGTGTATACTAGGACGAATTTGATTCTAATTCAAATAATGTCTACGAATCTAGTTTATTAGGTAAAGTGCCTAAAACACCTTTTACTTGGTAAAAGTGCAAGTGCCACCGATCTGTTAGCCCTCGTTCATAGTGACGTAAGTGGGCCCATGTCTAGCTAGGCTAGAGGTGAAGATGAATACTTCTTAACCTTTACGGATGTGGCATCGCATTACGGTTATGTGTATCTTATGAAACACAAGTCAGAAACTTTTAGAGTTTCGACACGAAGTAAGAAAACAGACCGGTAAAAGTATTAAAAACATTACGGTCGGACCATAGTGTAAAATACTTAAGCAATAAGTTTCTTGATTACTTGAAAGAGTATGGTATTCTTTCACAGTAGACTCCTCCCGGGACACCTCAATTTGACGGTGTGTCCGAACAGTGAAACCGAACTTTGTTGGACATGGTAAGGTTAATGATGAGTCGCTCTGAGCTACCAATTTCCTTCTTAGGATACACATTAAACAGTACTTATTTTGAATAAGGTTCCATGAAAAATATGTTAGACATACATCATATTAGATATGAACAGGAAAGAAACTGGGTTTCTCATTCCTGAAGATTTGGGAATGCTGGGCATACGCTAAACGTTTGGATGATACCAAACTAGAACCCAAATCGGATAAGTGCTTATTTTTAGGTTGTCTTAGGAAAACAAAAGTATAGTACTTATACAACTCACAAGAGAACAATGTAATTGTTGCTCTCCATGTGGTTTTCCTAAGAGGAATTCCTAAATGCAGTGGTAAGTGGGAGGAAAGTAAAACTCGATGAAAATCGAAGTAATACTGTTCTAGGCACCAAATCCTCACGGAACACCAACAGTTCATCAGGGATGAAAATTTACCAATAATCTTCGAATACACAAGAACCGCGTAGGTCGGAGAGAGTCAGAAAACAACCTGGGAGGTATGGGTTTTTGATCTTACCTCATGAAGATATTAATCTTATTGAGGAAGACGAATCGGCTATGTATGAGGAAGTGATACAAAGTATCGACTTCTTTTATGGTAAAGTGCTATGAAGTCCGAAATGGATTCCATGTATACCAAATAAGTTTGGACATTGGTTGATGTACCAAAAGGCATTGTGCCTATTGGTACTAAATGTGTCTTCAAGGAAGACATACATGGATGGTAACATATAAATATACACAGTTAGGCTTGTACAGAAAGGATATCGTCAACGACATAGTGTCGATTACGTTGAAATTTTTTGACCTGTTGCCATTATTAAATTCATTTGGATAATGCTTGATAATGCTGCATATTTCATTTATGAAATATGGCATATGGACGTCAAAACCGCTTTCCTTAACGGAAACCTTTTGGAGGATGTTTACAACATCCTGACGGTTTTATTGTGCCAAAACATGCAAACAAGGTTTGCAAGTTAAATCGATCCATTTAGGGATTGAAGCAAGCATTGCGTTCTTGGAACCCATGTTTTGATGAGATCATAATGATATATGATTTCATTCAAAATGAATATGATTCTTGTGTATATAAGAAGGTTAGTGGGAGCGCACTGACAATGAATGTCTTATTCGTTGATGATGTATTGATTCTTAGCAATAACATTCCCATAATATAATCGGTGAAAGCTTGGCTTTCATTAAAATTCTCAATGGCATACCTGGGAGAAGCAGGCTTTATTCTAGGAATAAAGATCTACTGGGATAGATCTAGAAAGTTGCTGACAACCCTCCCAGAGTTCGTATATTTTTGAAATGTATGTGACCTTATGTATCATATGCTTTGAGCATATATAGACGTTATAAGGCCAATCCAGGTGATGGTCACTGGATTTATCTAAAGAACACCCTTGAGTATCTTGGACTAAATAAGGATGCTTTCTGGTAATATGGGGAAATGAGAACTTGAGGTGACTAGGTTCACCGCTGTAAGTTTCCAACCGATAAAGACGACTTTAAGTCACAATAAGGGTACATATTTAGTTTGAATAACAGAACAATGAGTTGGAAATCTCCAAGCAAGATACTGTTGCCGAATAAATAAGAAAAGCGGAACATTTCTGCAGCTAAGGTAGCAAAAGAAGCATTTTGGATCTATATAATCCTAATTGGATTAGGAGTAGTTCTGTTAGCAGCTGAGCTAGGCTACAGGGCAGGCTAAGGAACCGTGGTCTCATCAAAGATCCAAGTATACACTTTGACTATTTCATCTGATTCGTCAGATCATACATCGTGGCGATGTGATGATCGAATAAAACGCATTAGATGATAACATTGTAAATTCGCTGACGAAAGCTGTTTCTCAGCAGAAGTTTGAGCGACCCATACATAGTTCAGGTGTAGGACACTTAAGTGATTGGGTATAGGCCAAGTGGGAGATTGTTAGACAATTATGACCCATAGCATCGCTATTTGTACAGAACATGGTGTTGTTGTACAAATTAACTATGTGACAAAGGAAATTACTCTTTTATCATTTGTAATTGGGATACCTAGATATATAAATGATGAAAGTCCATATGATTAGTACCGGATTAATAAGATATGAGACAATATTAATCCACTGAGGTTTAATCATTAAATATCCCTAGTCGTAGTATTATCGAGATTGGACATCGATAATGCGGAATATGCTAGTATTACACTTGTGCGTGTTATTGAAGCGTAACGACATAATTATCATATATTTGGGTATTGGATACTCATGCAAGTGTAATATGAGGTTTTCTTTACCGATGGTTTCCGATGGTACGGAAACAGCTTCGCTCTAGATAGACCCCTCGGAATCCCATTGGTATTATGACTATGTGTCTATGGGAATCCGAATCAGGGTATGTGTATTTGGTCTTAACCTAAGACTTGCATCGCTAATATTTGCGACAATCAGTATACTTTGGTTTTGGTCGTCCGAGGCTTTAACAGGTTCTGTGTACGCCTCTTCTGGATATACTGAGAATCGTAGTGTATTGGGTGTGATGTCAAGATGAAAGTATCACTTCAGTTATATGGAGATGATGATCACGCAGGATACGGAACTGGTACTCTTGTATGCTGCATCTATCGGGATAATATGACAAGGTCATGATTATCCGATGATAAAGACTATTTACCAGAGATCTGATATATGCTTCGTACGGGGCAGACACAATTCCAGCCTCAGGCTTAGCATGTGAAATTGGATACTGGATCGTAATACGTAATAGTACGTATACTACGTCTGACAAATATTATATATTCCTGAAAATAATATTTTCAGAGAATTGGGTAGGCACGGTGTTTTGCTAGAAGCCAACCATGTCTTTTAAATCGGTAAGAATGTGGTACCGGGTACGCACGTATTCGGATAGTCCGATGAACATATTTACTACCAACAGATCCAGAGATCTCTTGGGTCGCCTCCCAAAGATTCACCGATGATGTTTGACTCGAACATAATTAATTTGAGATTAATTATGAGAGAAAAAAATTAATCTGGGATTAATTACGGTAAGAATTAATCTGTGATTAATTATTAGAGAAATAATTAATCTGGGATTAATTGCGTCGAGAATTTATCTGGGATTAAATTCATTGAGAAGAGAGAACGCGATTAATTTAGAATTAATCGGTAAAGTAAATTTAATAGTGAAATTATATTTTACTATTTAATTTATTTAAATTGGGCTAAAATAATATATTGGATATATTAAATGAAATTGGATTTCAAAGCGGAATTAAATTGGATTTTAATTCTAGCGAACGAATTAATTTAGAAATAATTCGTAAACGACTTTCGTAATAATTTTGCTGGGCATTATTATTTAATTAAATTATATTTAATTACGTCGCAACGAAAAATTCGTTTAATCGGATTAAACGAACCCGGGCCCGAGCGAAGTTGCGTGTTGAGTTAGCCGACTTAAATTTGGAATTTAAAAGTGATGGGACCCACTTCACTTACATCACATGTTAGACATGTGATGGAAGTGGTTAGGCTTATATTCATGAGTTTGATTTGTTGAAAGAAAGCATGGCTTTACTTATAACACACTCAAACTTATTCCAACACTCAACCTTACTATATATTTATTTGGTCAACTTTGGAAGTGCTTGAATTCACTATTCACAGCAACCAAACTTTCTCTTCTTTCTTTAAAAACCGTGAACCTCAAGCTCTCTCCCATTGATTTTGTTGCAAAATTCAAGCATGCTAGCACATTAATGAGTCAAAGGAAGGTGATAGGGAGACTCACTCGAGAGTTTGGAACTCGATTTCAAGCTCCAAAGCTTCCATTACATCCAACAATGGAGGAATTTTTGAAATCCTAAATCCGATCAATGTGAGTATTCCGCAACTCCCCTTGAATAATTCACACACGAATCACTCTTAGATGATCTTGGCATGTTCTAGGAACACTAACATGATGTGCCCTTAGTTTCTTTGCTTGCGCAATGGCTCCAGTATTATCACAGTATAACAGAATTGTATTCTCGATACTTGGGACAACTCCCAATTCTGTGATAAAGTTCCTAATCCAAACAGCTTCCTTTGCAGCTTCAGAAGCTGCAATGTATTCCGCCTCTGTGGTGGAATTTGCTGTTGACCCATGTTTGGAACTTTTCCAGCAAACTGCACCTCCGTTAAGGGTAAAGACGAATCCAGATGTAGACTTTCTATCATCGGGATCCGTTTGGAAGTCAGAATCTGTATACCCGTTAACTTGCAGTTCACTTCCTCCATAAATTATCAACTTATCCTTAGTACCTTTAAGATACTTCAGGATATGTTTAATTGCCATCCAATGGTCATTACCTGGGTTGGACTGATATCTACTGGGTACGCTAACAACGAAATTGATATCAGGCCTAGTACATAACATGGTATACATTATGCTACCCAAACACGAAACATAAGGTTGGTTAGACATTCTAAACTTCTCATCTTTTGTTTGTGGACTCATCTTCTTCAAAATATGAATCTTATGTTTGAACGGTATGTTTGTTGTCTTACACTTACCAAAATTATACCGTTATAAGATCTTATCTATGTATGTTGATTGGGATAACCCAATCAACTTCCTTTGTCTATCTCTAAAACATAGGAAGCTTCTCCTAGGCCCTTCATGGAGATATTCTTACAGAGGTATGCTTTGACGGTTTGTAACATTCCTATATCATTCCCAATGATTAGGATGTCATCAACATATAGGACTAAAAATATGATCATGCTCCCACTGGCCTTCTGATACACACAGGATTCTTCTGAATTCTTGAGAAAACCAGACGATCTAATAAGCTCGTCGAATCGAAGATTCCAACTTCGTGAAGCTTGTTTAAGTCCATAAATGGACTTCTTAAGCTTACATAACATACTCGAGTTTTCGCTGGATGCAAAACCTTCCGGCTGTTCCATATAGATTTCTTCATCAAGAAATCAATTTAGAAAACCTATTTTGACATCCATTTGCCAAATCTCGTAGTCATGATACGTAGCTATAAAATCAAAATCCGAATAGACTTAAGCATTGCTACTGGTGAAAAATTTTCATCCTAGTCGACGCCAGGTCGCTGAGTGTAACCTTTTGCTACCAGTCGGCCCTTGTAAGTTTCAACTTTACCATCAGGCCCGCTCTTCCTCTTGTAAACCCATTTACAACCGATATGAACAATTCCTTCGGGAGGCGGAACCAAGTCCCAAACTTGATTCTCATGCATTGAGTCCAACTCGGATTTCATAGCACTTTGCCATTTCACGAAGTCGATGTCCAACATCGATTCTCTATAGGTAAAAAGATCAGTCTCTTCAACTAAGAGAACATCAAGACTATTTTCTTGTATCAAATATAAGAGTTCAGGAGGTCTTGATACCCTTTGTGACCTACAGAGTTTGTGTGTTGAAGGTCCTTTATCTACTTGAACTTCAGTTTCCTCTGTTGGTTCGTTGTTTTCAGGTTGGACTTCATCAAGTTCAACCTGTCTATGATTACCACCTTCTGACAAGAATTCTACTTCTAAAAATCTTACGAATCGAGCTACAAACACATTTCGATGCCCAGTATCATAGAACAGATATCCCCTCATTTCCGAAGGATATCCAACAAACCTAAACTTTTGCCCTCGAGGTGAAAACTTATCTTTCTGAGTCACCCTGACATAGGCATGACAACCCCAAACCTTAATATAACTAAGATTTGGTCTCCTACCGGTCAATATCTCATACGGAGTCGTAGGAACCGCTTTTGAAGGAATCTTATTCAAAAGATGTGTAGCTATTAAAAAAGAGTAGCCCCATAAGTAATAGGGAAAATCGGTAAAACTCAACATCGATCAGACCATATCCAATAAAGTTTGATTTCTCCTCTCATGTGCTATGGAGTACTTGGATGAGTATATTGAGCGAGAATCCTATTCTCCTTCATATAATCCATGAACTCACTGCTCATATATTCGCTACCTCGATCGGATCGAAGGCATTTAATATATTAACCAGTTTGTTTTTCTACTTCGTTTCGGAACTCTTTGAACTTTTCAAAGGTTTCCGATTTATGTCTCATCAAATAGACATAACCGTACCGTGATAGATCATCGGTAAAGGTAACGAAGTACGAATAACCATTGTGAGCAGTTTGACTTAGTGGACCACATACATCAGAATGAATGAGTTCCAGTAAGTTAGTGGCGCGATGTCCAACACCAGAAAATGTGGCTTTGGTCATCTTACCTTGAATATACGATTCACAAGTTGGATATGGTTCAATGGTGAGATCTGGTATCAAACCATTCCTAACCAATTAGGTAAGGCGTTTAACACCTATATGACCTAGCCACATATGCCAAAGTTCAGTATTATTAACAATAGGTAAACTACGTTTATTAACTCCAGTATTTAAAATATCTTTAGAAGTTTGCAATGTGTAATGACCATGCTGGTTTGGACAAGAAAGGATCTGAATATTACCTTTATCATATAAATATAAAGAACAGTTCTTAATATTAATACGATAACCTTCTGTATCCAATACAAAAAGAGATATAATATTAGCTACACATCCTAGTACAAAGTAGCAGTCATATAAAAAAAGTGTCCCATTCGGGAAAGAGATCTCGCATACTCCCACTGCAACTACATCCAGAGAGTCTCCACTCCCAAATCGCAACTACATCTCTCCAGGCCTCAGTTTCTTACTTTCCTTCAGCACCTGCAATGAATTGCAAATGTGAACAGGACAAGCAGAATCTAAAATCCAGCTGGATGTAACAGCTTCACAAGCCAAAGAGATATCAATAACTGGAAAAATAAATATACCTGATGTAGATGCTCTCTCATTCCTTAGCTGGGCAATGTAGTCAGGACAGTTCCTTTTCCAGTGCCCGACTTTACTGCAGTGATGGCACTTGTCGTCAGAAGCCCTCTTGGGCTTATCTATCTTTCCCTGTGGTTGAGAACCAAAACCCTTCTTCTTCTTCGCTTTCGTCTTCTTTCCCTTTGATCAGGTCTGGGAAAAAGCAGAATATGAAGTAGGTTTCGGAGGGCGAGTCGGTACTTCATTCCTTAAGTCTTATTCTGCTGTGAGCAACATCCTATGCAGTTTATGGTAGGTACAATAATCCCATTCATGTTGAAGTACATCACGAATTGGCAATATGAAGCTGGGAGTGAACCAAGAATGGAACTCCTACCGAGAATGTCATTCAGGGGGAGATTATGTTGCCTCAGTTGATCGATCAAATTGACCATGTGAAGAACATGTGAGCTCACAAATTTCCCCTCATCCAGTCGTGCATGGAACAGTTCCATCGCAACTTTGTGAATAATAACTTGTTCTTGGTTCTGAAACGATTCTCGTAATCGCGTCATCATATTATACGCATCTAACATGCCATAGTATTGTTTCTTGAGTCTCAGTGTCAGCGAACTTAAGATGTATGATTTAACTTTTAAATCATCATCTTTCCAAGCTTGGAAAACTTACCGTTCCTCCGGTGTTGCGTCCTCAGCCACAGCAAGAGGTAGTGGACCCTCAAGAACATATGCTAACTTCTCAGAATCAAGGACAATCCTCAAATCCAAGTCCCATTCGTATCCAACATACGCGCAAACTGATTAGTAGATGGTTCCGTCATAACAAATCTATCATATAGATTACGAAAAACGGTTAGCAGATATAAAATAGTTTCATATAATATCAAAAGCATTAACTAGATCATAGATTTTTAATCTAAAAATGCCCCTCTCACTAAATCATGCAATACTGTAATCCCTAAACAGAATACAAAAATTTAATAATTAAATTAAATATAAATAGTGAAAGGTGG
The DNA here is from genome assembly GCA_019454045.1 of Zanthoxylum bungeanum. NCBI lineage: Eukaryota > Viridiplantae > Streptophyta > Magnoliopsida > Sapindales > Rutaceae > Zanthoxylum > Zanthoxylum bungeanum. The sequence goes on along the minus strand of SKCR01037032.1, from coordinate 49,658 downwards.
ATCCCATGAATATATTTCAGCTTACAGCAGAGGCACGGTCTCGCCTACGTATATTCATCAGGTAGACAACTCATTTTCAATCACTCAATAGTGACTCCTGGGTTTCCGGTCATGGTCGTTTCTTGTTGTGACAACTTGGGCATGTTCACAAGGAAACGTACCAAGGTTAAACTCGTCAATGATAAACTCAAGCTACTTGCGTATCCCTGACAGCTTTGGCACGTTCAGGATTCAGTTTTCGCTTGAATTTATCTAGTATCTAATATACATCCGGCATAAATAATTTTCTATCAGCTACACCCTCAAAACAGAGGCACGGTCTCGGATGTAGTCACAGAAAAATATTCATAAACCGTATTGACAAGACGGACCATGTAATATGCATCAAATACATAATTCACATAAAACCTTATTAATTAGGGATTTTCCGCAAAAGATGCTGTTTTACTTTATTTAATCAAATTAAATAAATACATGCATGTAATAAGCAATGATTAAACTAAAAATTGAATTTAAAAGGCATAATCATATTAGGGTGTCCAGAATCAGACTCGCTCTAATACCATTTTGTAGGGGTTTTATGGCGGAAATCCGGTAACGCAGCGGAATAGTGGAAAATCAAAATTTTCCTTGAATCAATTAAATAAACTTATTTATTTAATTATCTAATTGTAAAATTCTGAAAAAATTACACAAGAGATCAAATTTCTTGGTAATTGCCGAAATGCCCCAATACTTTACAAATTGCTCATTTTAGTCCTAAAATTGTCAAATACAATTTTGGATGATTCTAAATCACTTATAAAATGATTTTCAACATATCCAATACATCAAAATCAGATTTGCAATAAATCCCCAAATTTAAGCCTAATTGTCGAGAGCACCCTTGCTTTTGGTTTATTTACAATTTAGTCCTTTTATGTTCAAAACATGCCAAGATCAAATCCAATCAACCCAAAAATTTACATGCATCATATACACTCCATAATACATCACATATATGAAACACCCCAATTTTGGAATGGGTTATGAACCCTAATTTTTCAATTTCATCAAATTGACCAATTTTACCAAATCTTTAAAATCCAACACTTTAATCCATTCAATACTTCACCAAACAAGCCTCACCACTTTGAAATAACTCTAGAACAATTCTATGTCACCAAGGAGTGACTTAACAACTCTAGAATGGCAACTTGATTTCCAAGGAATCAAAAGTAAGCCTTTGAAACCATTTCAAGGTTACTTACATGCATAAATCTTTCATTCAAGTTCACAACCAAATAAACACAAACTATAAAAGAAGAGAGAACATCAAAGCAACACAAAATTATGCCAAGCATGTTAGAAACTATTTTCATGTTGAAAGTTTTAAAGAAAGACTTACAAAATCCAAGTTTTACAAGCCTTTGCCTTTTTGCCTTCAAGCTTCTCTCTCAACTTTCTTTTATGTTTATTTTGTATTTAATGAACTTATGAAACCCTAAATGAAACAAAAAAATTTATACTTGCTCCAAAAAATGCCCTTGGCCGAATGGTGTAGTAAAGAAATATCTAGATATTTCAATTTTGTTTCATTTAAAACTTTATCAACTTGTTTTGTAAATCATTACAACTTTAATGAATTTATTCAACAAGTCAACAGAAGCAACTAAGTCATTAAAATAAATATCACAACTTAGGATATTTATATTTTTAATTAATTTAATTATTTAACAATTAAATAATTATTTAAATACAAATATATTAAATATATGTATTATATTTACATTAAATATCAAATACATATATATATTTATGATATTAGTCAAATATCTCAATTTGATAATTAATTAATGTATATTTGATAAAATCTATCATTAAATGCAAATACAAAAAAATAAAGAAATGACTATTAGGTCCCTTCACATGTACATTTGCGTTTAACCTTTAAACGACTTATAAATAATCAGTATTATTTATAAATATTGCCCTAGTGCTCTACGAGTATATTTCATTAGTGAGACTCTCTAGATTCAAGCATATCTGTCACGAAATCCAATTTTGTGTCCATAATTTACCCACCCATAAATTATGACGACCACAGATAAACTCGCTGAATCATACAGGTCGAGATCATGGCATATGTATAATTCCTCTGTCACAAGTATCCGGATATATCCCAAAGATATAGATGTAAACGTCAAATCTCTATAGGGACTATCCCGTCGACGTCTCTATTAGCAATCTCAAAAAGAACATTTAGAACTGACTTCAAAAATATACCACGGGCCCATGGTTTTTATCTGATTGCTAATCATATATGGACTACCTATGCTCTGTACACAGAACTGACGGATCCTATCTCGACACACACAAGACACCATGAGGATCTATCCACACCCAACGAACAGGAGGAGGTCTGATCTAAATAGATCGGTGACGTGAGTGCCATCTAAGTGTGGAAGATGTCTCATGTGCCCACAGTGGTATCTCAAGTCTAAGAATCACAAATACTACTAAACCCGAGAAGATTCTTATTGACGTTGGTGTACCATCAATTAAGAATCTGCGGTGATTCGTTCAGTGTTTATCCGCTATAAACACATACACGTCTATACGAGTCTCCAAGACTCATGGTTCATTGAGAAACCATTGGAATCATATATTCCAGTATACGACATGTACCGGTCTCAACGGGTTTACTTTACTTACCAAGTAGAGTAAACCTTGACCAGGAACTGTCTGAGAATGACAACATCATGATACAACTCAATGTCAGTTACGAGGCTTTTACAACAGTATCATGACTAATCATCCTAAGGTCAATTACATCTTTAACATATTAAAAGATATATTATATTACATAAACTGCTTGTATTATTCATAATAAAATATTTTACAGTAGTATTCTCAAAGGAATACAACCGGGAATTGGCGCTCTGAGTACCAACCCCAACATAACCTCCTCAACCTCCTCTCACACTAGCTGCTCCGAGCCCAACAGTCCAACCGTCCCCTGCTTCATCCAGACCTTCAAACAAAAGCCACCGTCTGTTTGGTGAAGAAGTAGTCGAGCTTAAAGAGGAAGAAGAAGCAGAATCCTCCGCCAAGAAGGCTGTCGTCTTGAAAGAGAAGAAGACTGATGAGGCTCCCTCCAAGACTGGGAAGGGCGAGGTGGTGCTGGGGGTGAATGTCTTTAATGAGAAGGTCCAGGATGCGGTATCCCATCTGGTACCCGTATTCAACTTACTGGTCGAGGCGATCCCTCCCGAGAAGATTCCAAAATATGAGGACATCTCCCCCGAGGAGGTGATCTCCAAGTTTTCTGCCCAAATCCTCAAGGTAAACATTCTTCCCTGTTTCTGTTCTTCATTTTTACTTTGGCGAATTCTAACCCTTTCTTTCTCTCTTGCATATGGGTTACATGATGACTCGGAACAAAGACTTGCTGACGACCCTACTGTCCGAGGGAGGTCAAGTGCAAAGGTTCCAATCTCAGATTACAGAGCGAGATGCCGAACTGGCCAGAAAAGAGAAAGAGAACCAAACACTGAAATAGGCCGCAGCCAAGGCCACCGCACTGATTGATTCCATTTGCAATGCCTTCGCAATGCAAAGAGAGAAATGGATGCCACCGAGGACGAAACTAAACATCTGAGGTGGGAGACCGCAAGCTTGGATTCCAAACTCAAAGCGGCAATCAAGGAAAGGGATAAGGCCCGGGATGACCTGAAAAACCAAAAGGCCAAGCTGGAAGAGGACTTTGAGGATGCCAAGCTTGAAGGGATTAGGGATTGCGCGAAGATCATCCCGATGTTGGTGACCGGGGTGGACATGGGACCCGTCCACGTTGCCTTCCAATACTGCAAGGGTGAGCTCTCGGAGGACGAAGCTCTTGCACTACTCGCCCCTCCTCTAGAACAGATTCAAGACCCGGAGCCTATAACTGCAGTGCCCATATCCCCAGTTCCGAGAAGTTGCAGCCTGAGGCCCCTGGCCCCTCGTCTGAAATGCCTACAGCAGAAGTCGAAGCTATTCATGCCATCCAAACTGAGACTGAATCCCTTCTGCAGAGCCTGAGCCAGAGATTTTACCCCATGCACCTGATCAAGTTGAACCAATTGTCCCTATGCGGGCTGAGGAATGAAGGTGACCCCAAGGGGGCCCTATGTAACAAACAATACATATTTTTGTAATAACATTTACACTCTCTGTTTCTTTATCTCAATGGATGTTTTACTTTCTGCCTTCCATACTTGGCATAATTACTATTTTTGACTTGCTAACTCGTTCTTCAGAATCTGAATGTGAGGAGAAGTTCTGATCCCGGCCAATTCGAATCCGGCCATGGGGGAAATGTTATGTCCCCGAGCCGAGGATAACCTACTCGGTGGGACGTAACCCAACCCCGAGCTTGCAGTACACTTGGTTTCGAGGGAATGTTACCTCCCTGGACCAATTGAGAGCCAGCCATGAAGGAGATGCTCCGATACCATGCAGATGATAATCCACTCGGTGGGACGTAACCCAACCCCGAGGTAGTAGTACACTTGGCTCCGAGGGAATGTCACCTCCCCGGACCAATTGAGAGCCGGCCATGGGGGAAATGCTCTGACCCCATGCTGATGATAATCCACTCGATGGGACGTAACCTGACCCCGAGCTAGCGGTATACTTGGCTCCGAGGGAATATCACCTCTCTGGACCAATTGAGAGCCGGCCATGGGGGAGATCCTCCAACCCCATGCTGATGATAATCCACTCAGTGGGACGTAACCCGACCCCGAGCTAGCGATACACTTGGCTCTGAGGGAATGTCACATCTCCGGACTAATTGAGATCCGGCCATAGGGGAGATGCTCCGACCCCATACCGATGATAATCCACTCGGTGGGACATAACCCGACCCCGAGCTAGCAGTACACTTGGCTCCGAGGGAATGTCACCTCCCCGGACCAATTGAGAGCCGGCCATGGGGGAAATGCTCTGACCCCATGCTGATGATAATCCACTCGATGGGACGTAACCTGACCCCGAGCTAGCGGTATACTTGGCTCCGAGGGAATATCACCTCTCCGGACCAATTGAGAGTCGGCCATGGGGGAGATCCTCCAACCCCATGCTGATGATAATCCACTCAGTGGGACGTAACCCGACCCCAAGCTAGCGATACACTTGGCTCTGAGGAAATGTCACATCTCCGGACTAATTGAGATCCGACCATAGGGGAGATGCTCTGACCCCATACCGATGATAATCCACTCGGTGGGACATAACCCGACCCCGAACTAGCAGTACACTTGGCTCCGTGGGAATGTCACCTCCCCGGACCAATTGAGAGCCGGCCATGGGGGAAATGCTCTGACCCCATGCTGATGATAATCCACTCTATGGGACGTAAACCGACCCCAAGCTAGCGGTATACTTGGCTCCGAGGGAATATCACCTCTCCGGACCAATTGAGAGCCGGCCATGGGGGAGATCCTCCAACCCCATGCTGATGATAATCCACTCAGTGGGACGTAACCCGACCCCGAGCTAGCGGTACACTTGGCTCTGATGGAATGTCACCTCCCCGGACCAATTGAGAGTCGACCATGGGGGAGATACTCTGACCCCATACCGATGATAATCCACTCGGTGGGATATAACCCGACCCCGAGCTAGCAGTACACTTGGCTCCGAGGGAATGTCACCTCCCTGAACCAATTGAGTCGGCGATGTGGGACATGCTCTGACCCCATTCCGATGATAATCCACTCGGTGGGACATAACCCGACCCCGAGCTAGTGGAACAAATGGCCTCGGCGGAATAAATGCAGCCCCAAGCCAGTGGAATAAATGAGACTTAATCGTGAGGGAAGAACTTTAACCTCCGAGGCTCCGCGGATCTCGGCGCATGCGTCCTTTTGTCGGGCATCAGCAAAAGCAAAAGGTGGAAACATGACAAGGTTAGTATAACGGAGGTGACTTAGCACATACTCCACACCGACTCGAAAAGATAACAACTCGGGTGCCCCGAGGAAGTGTCCTATCTGGTGCCTCCCAAAATAACAATTCTGAACCTTACAATTCAGTGTCTCAGATAGCCGGGCTATGGATCGGTGAGCGGCCAAAGCCATGAACCTGAGTCCATGCTGGGCGGGTCTGGAGTCTACAAATGCTATGGGGGCAGAAACCTCCCCATGCTATGCTTCTCCTGATCCGAGGCGGTTAGGTAGTCTACTCACGGGGGAAGAAACCTCAACGTGTTCGTCATCCCTTAAGGTTGCAGGAGTCACGGAGGCACTAAGGCCTTCCCCGCACTAAGCACCTGGTGTTTCTCAGCGGGACTCACCTGCCAACTCGCAGGGGCAAAAACCTCTTTGGGTCCGGTTTACCCGAGGTCACAAAGGTCATGTAGGTCATTCGACCGTCCCCATGCCGTGTTCCTGGTGGTTCTCAACAGGATCGGCCTGACAACTCGCAGGGGCAGAAACCTCCCTGGGTCTGGCTTACCCGAATTGTTCCTCAAAAATGCAAGCCACGAGGTAGTAACGCTCTGGCCTTGGGGATTTGATAATGACACTCGGGATTGGCGTGCCACGAGAGGTTCGCACTTTTCCCACATGTACTTCATCCATTGATGCGTTCTGGATCCTCAAAGGTGAAAATACCTGGGTCAGAACACTTCCACCCGGGGGTTTGATAATGACACCCGGGATTGGCATGCCACGGGCTTGGTGTCATTCCCAGCTAGTGAACACCCATTCACCTCGAGCAGATCCCATAAATATTGAACATGGCTTTCGCATTCAATTAATAAAGAAGTAAAGTGGACAAGTTTTTAATTTAAAAGAGAAAGTCTTATTCATATTCATGGGACCTACTGCCCTTCTTAAAACTTTTTACGGGTCATTTCAAGAGAGGCTTTACAATGAGTTTTTTTTCTGATTCTTGTCTTGCAGTCCGATTACATTCTTTCGGTCTGAACTTGATTTTGAAATTCCCGACCAGGTTAACAAGGTCCCTTTGTGCCGAATACTCCATAAGCATCTCTGGACAATGCATGTCTCTATCGATAACTTACACCATGTTAACCTAGTGGTTCACCGTTAGCTTCTTGTCCCTCACCATCATCTCGGATGGCCACCTCATAATAAGCCGGCGACACTCATGGATACAGATCTAGTGCCCCAATCATGCATGTTCGCCTGTCGCTCCATGAGGACCATCTCGGTCGTGAAACCGCAGATCTGGCATGTCAAACCACTGCCATAACTTCCTTAGGATGAGCCTATTCGTACGCCAGAGGTAGGGTGCTGATTCTGCTAGCTCCAAGCGTTACATTCCATTCTACGACTCAGTCCTAATTAGTGATTTCTGGTCACCTTTTTTACATTCCATTCTACAGCTCAAGGAGATGAGTTACAAGGAGTGCTTCCTCAATATCTCAGCATTCCAAGGCTTCTTGAGTCGGGTACCGTCTATCTGCTCCAAAAGATAGGTATCAAACTTAAATATCTTCGCCACTCCATGCGTCACCTCCCACTTGGCATCCAGTGAACTTTCCTCAGACTCCCAAGTAAGCGCACGTATCGTTCAAGTAGTATAAAATATAGATCCCATGAGACTTAATTCCTACTATTGTTATTAATTGTTGATACTATTTATTTACATGTATCTAATTAAAGGGAGAAGATAATGATTGCTTGATTGGTTGGTTGAATGTGGGTTTGCTAAATAATTAAATAAAGTAAAATACAAAAGAAAATACTAAGGAAAATAAACAAAAGACACAAATATCTAGGGTTGTGATTCCACACAATATTTTTATAAAGATGAATTGATTCTCTTATATCGGTGTAATAAATCAGTTTGCTAACCTGGAACACGAAATTATGCAAAAGCCTATGTCGATGGTCAGATGCAAATACCCAGTATAACCCAATTAATCATATGTCTATGTTAACCAAGTTACCTGAATTCATTAAGTTCAAGTTCCAATTGTGGCTACCCCCACCCGAAAGGTATATTCCTATCCTGTAAGGAAATCTATTAAAGGGTTATTTATCCTCAAGGAAGATCATGAGCTATTGAATCTAAGGCTGAACCTAAAATCCATTTTCCAAGTTCATTTTAAGTTTACCATATCAATCTTATTGGTGATCATGCAACAAGAAGCATTAAGCTTAAGATTCAATAAACAAACTAAAGAATTACCCATAATATAATTAAATCAATTATTAAGTATGTTAATATTGTGTTTCATCACTCCCTAGAATAAAAATAAAATATTGGGGGTTATGGGATCCACTTTTAGATATATCACTTTATTATAATATGGAAATTGTCAGTGTTACCCAATTAAGTTGAACCAGCCATAAAGGTGGTGTTATTATTTATCCATAAACCAGCCATATAGACGGTAATTATCTGTCACATAAAGACCGACCTATAAGCAGTGTCACATTATGTTACATAATTAAAACCAGCCATTAAGGCGGTATCAACTTTTAATCCATATTATTAAATTACAATTTTCATATTATAAATTAAGTGAGATTAATCTACCTTTACTATTTCTAATTTAGAAATCTCTCTTATTATAATATATAAATATGTGTGATAATTACCAACAGACTATATAGGCGGTATCTTGATTAAGTCAGATTTAATTAATTCTAACTGACCATATAGGCGGTATCCCATTAAGTCAGGTTAAAATCAATTTAATTAAGTCCAACCGACCAATAAGGCGGTATCCAATTAAATCAGGTTTTTAGATAATTTATATATTATAATTAAGGGAGATTAATCTAAATTATAAAAGTAAAAAGCTTCACCCTACCCCAGCGGTAAATTAACTACTAAACATAAAATAAATTAAAAAATAAATAAATAAATTACTGAAAGTAAAAATGCATAATTAAAAGTGAAGAAAAATAAATTACTGAAAGTAAAACATGCATAAAATAAAAGTGTAGAAAAATAAATTACGGAAAGTAAAAGTGCTGAAAGTAAATAAATAAAGAAAAATACTTAAATTAAATTACAAAAACTTAAACAAATAAGATACAATCCTTAGTTCCTTATTCGGAACACTGGGAAGGTATGAAAATTCAAATGAAATTCGGCTGAATTTATAGGCACCAATAGGCTTCACACGTCGCGACGTTCACTGATCTTCGACACGTGGCACGCGGCTTCACTGAGATGGTGACACGTGTCCGGCGGCTGTCGGAAGCTGAATTATTAGTGTCGGCAGCATGGGATGATGACACGTGTACGACGCACGTTAGCATGATTCGTTGTGGTGTTGACACGTGGTAGGTGTATTTTAGCAAATGATGATGATTGTCGGCAGCATGTGATGGTGACATTTGTCCAACGCATGTTAGCAGATTTGATATGATGGTGACACGTGTCCGGTGTATTTTAGCAAAAGCACATGATAGCAGGTTTCTTTGATTTTGACAAGTGTCCGGCGCACGTTAGTGGTCGCAACGCAGAGGTGTTGCGCATCGCAACGCCCAAATTATAATTTTGCCCTTTTTGTTTATTTTTCATTATTTTGGCCCTGATTTGATTCGAGTGAGTCCTGAAACTTTATTTATCTATAAAATAACATAAAAAACATAAAAATGTTCATAAAACTCAAGAAACTATACAAAATATTAGGTCAAATGAGTAGGAAATAGTGATATATTTACCACTCATCACCAGCCTCCATCCTTTCATCGTTCATTTTTTCTAACTTTTACAGTTTCTCCATCATGGCCTTCATGAAGGTCTGGTTTGACTCTCTTTCCTTTCTCATGCTTTCTTCTATTTTTTCCATCCACTCTGTTGTTGAACTCTCCGATGATCTATGGTTCCCGTCTTCTGCCATTGTCTTACTACGCAACTTGCTTTTTGCTTTCTCCCATAGACGGTGCCAACTGTTGATGGGTGATTTTAGTTCCAGGGGCAATTTCGGGATAATGCTCAGGGGACAATCCTCCTCCAACTGTGAATTTGTTTGGTTATGGGGGACCAAAAGCAAATTTAGCAAAAGATGAAATAAACACAAAATCGACAAGAGGGTTTACGTGGTTCGGCGGAATAAATCCAACCTACGTCCACGAGAACAAAGTAGAGTATTGGTTTTATTACCAAACCGAGCTCAGCCGACCTCTTTTCAACGGTGGTCAAATGTTACAGAGCTGTTTGCTTTTGTGGTGTTTTACAAATAGTGCTTGAGTGAGATTTTTGCTAACCAACCTATACAAATGAGATTACCCTCCCTTTATATACAAAGAGAAATACAACACTATTCCCATATCTCTATGACGTCAGCCACATGGATTTCCGACCGATTGACGGGCTCTCTGCCCCAACTGCCTCGCCGAAAGCAAGCCTGTCATCTGACTCCCCATCAAATCACTATGTTTTATACATTGCCACACTCAACAGTTATGATGACAGCCTGTAAAGATCTTTCATACGGTGATACAGGTCAGAGGGAAAAGTCCAAACGGTCCCGGTCACGCGTCGGGCGTCATGAGGATGGCCAATCATTGCACCGAAGTTCTCCAACTACTTCCGAACTGACCCAAAATATCCGAGCTCATTCTCCCGATCCAAGATTAATGATAGGACTGAACCGAGCTACCGGGCTAAAGTGGTCGGTCTCGGCTCTGCTGTTGTCGGTCTCTGACATCTGCATCATGCTGTATACTAAGGTCGGTCAAATCCAGGAAGCCGGGTCCGAACACCATGCATGGTCGAAGAATGACTGATATCCTCAGAACATTCGTCCTCCCAAAAAGGAGAAATTCCCTCTCTGCCCTTTCCGAGCTCTTCAAAATACTTGGTCACAGAAATCACCATCAACAGACATGTAAGATTTAATATCCATCTTTTTAGTTGTTTTTTAATATTTTAGCATACATGATAATAAATTATTGTATTGTTACACGGATGACGTAGTACCTCCATAGATTTTCTCTCGAGAGTGTAACTTCTCTTCCTAATTTGATGGTTTTGTTTTCAGTCAATATAATTATAATAATCTTATTAAGTTTCTAGAAAGTAGAAACCCTAAAGGGCTAAAGGGTCCTCCAATCAATCCAACCTCTATTATATATTGGTAATACCTTACATTACTAGGAGAGTTCAAATATATTCCTCAAGAATTGAAGAACAAACAATTAATGGAGTCAAAGAAATCTAACAAGATCAGACAAATTGTTAGGCTTCAACAGATCCTTAGGAAGTGGAGAAAGCTAGCTAACTCGTCAAAGACAAATGCCGGCAACAACAATGCCGGCAAGAGCATCAAGTTTCTGAAACGGACATTATCCGATTCATCCAGCAGCAGTACCATTGTGCCTAAGGGTTATCTGGCTGTTTGCGTCGGGGAGGAGCTAAAGAGATTCATTATTCCGACAGAGTATTTGAGTCATCAAGCATTCCATATTTTACTAAGAGAAGCAGAGGAGGAATTTGGATTCCAGCAAACAGGAGTTTTGAGGATACCTTGTGAAGTGGCTGTTTTCGAGAGCATCCTGCAGATTGTAGAGGACAAGAAAGACAATTTCTTCTTCATCAATGAGGATGATACAAAGGGCTCTTGCTCATCAGAATGCCAGAGAACTCCATCTCATCATTCTCAAAGTCCAATGTGCAGATAACTTAATTACATTTACCTCTTTTCTTTTTCTTTTTCTATTTTGGTTGATGCGGCAGTGTATGAGAGAGAGCTAGAGATATTTGAATAAGATGATCTACAAGTGTAAGAGAAGCTTATTTGAGAATTAATGAAAAGATACTGAAAACTCAGTGTGCATTTGCATTTTTTAGTTTTCTCTAACAAATCTAAATCTTTTTAACAGCATCCATTGATAAAAATAACTCATCATCTAATCCCATATAGTTAATATGATTAAGATTCTAATTAGTAATTTTATCAGAGAACATTTATCATATAAGAACCCAAAAATTGCAAAGAAAATGGGATGATCAGGTCTAGGAGCTGGAACACGGCTCAAGTAAATGTGATGGATATTATTTTGTGACCTTTATGTACAAATCAAACCAGCTTGTGACCTTTATTTTGCTTTTTAGTGCGAATATCTTACAATCAATTCTAGGAGACTTCAAAATGATTGAAAGGCATCAAATTGATGCTAAGTTTTGCCACCAAAAGCGTAGTATTATTAGTATTCTGGGATTTGATATGTGCTTGCCTGTTAGGCCTAAAATTACACAACTAGAACTGTAAAAGTAGCCAAGAATACATAGACGAAAAGGGAAGATAATTTTAATAAATTAGAGCACTTCACATGATATGCGCCAATTAATTGTATGTATAGGAGAGAAAATGTTTATTCAAGTTTATTTCCGATTCACTAAGCTGATCCTTTGCTTAAAACTCTTAATACTCTATGTTGAGGGTGGTTTTCGGTCCCCAAGAAGTCAGAATCTCGAGGAATGGTATAAAGGGATTTTCACTTCCTAGATAAGGGGACCGGGCCCAGGTAGTAGAGGCGTCCGACCCAACAAAGAGACCAGACTTGTTTGCGTTTCAAGACCGACCCGAGGTGGTCCATGACGGCCGACCCGACCTAATAAGAAGGTATCAGATTCGACAGTGTGAGCATCTATAAGCCGACCCAAAGTGGTCCATGACGGCCGACCCGACCTGATAAGAAGGTATTAGATTCGACAGTGTGAGCATTTGTGAAGGCCGACCCGAGGTAGTCCATGAAGGTCGACCCGACCTGATAAGAAGGTATCATATTCGAAAGTGTGAGCATCTGTGAAGACCAACCCGACCTGGTAGCTCAGTAGGCCAGGACAGTTTTTCTTCTATCTCCTGACCTGGTAGGACGGGACAAAGTGGTAATAATGGTATGATCATGATCAAATGATTTAAGCCCTACATGTGAACTTGCATATTTCAAAGAGGTCTGACATGACAGATTACATGCTGGAGGTAGTGTGTGGCAGATGGTATAGTAGCTTGGTTTAAAGAGATGTTAAGTGGCAAAGTTACTTTCGGCAGAGCAGTTGGGGAAGAGAGCCATCACATTGATGGTAAAGTCATGTGGCTGACATCATGAGATCAATGAAACACTAGAGTTTGCCCTAATATATAAAGGGGTTGAGAATACATTGTAAGGGGTTAGCCAAATTCATTCACGCATAACTTGTAATAGAGAGCTAAAAGCTTAAGTGTAAAAGTGAGTTTGTAAAAGGTCGGTCAGCTGAGCTCGAGAGATAGGTAGGTCGGTCATACCCGACCACGTTATAAAAGATTTCTTTTCTTTTGTGCCCTTGGACGTATGTTGGATCCATTCCACCGAACCACATTAAATCATTTGTTTGTTTGTGTGTATTCGATATGTTGCCAAGTTTGCATTTGGTTCCCAACAAACCAAATAAATTCACAGTTGAAGGGGGATTATTCAAGGAGTGAGTTTACAAATTTACTCCTGAAACGAAAATCAACCGTCAACACTCTATTTCTTGTGTTTCAGTTTAATTAATTGTAACCTTATTGGAATATGCTCTTAGCATAAAAGGAGAAAAGGAAAAAGTATCAGGCAAGCAAATTAGTAGCTCCTGCAAAAAGTTTCAAGTAATTTTGATGAAAAAGTAAAACACTCAGTTAAGGTTCCTTTTGTCCCAGAAATTTTAAAACTAAAGCTAAAGGAAAATTTGCTTTTCAACCAGCTTCCAGAAAGTAAAATCTGCTTCTGAAATTGCAGAATCACACATGTCACAGTAAGACAAGGGCCAGAAAACCTAAACTTGTTGTAAGATTCAAGATCAGGAGTCGAGGAAAAATGGAGCATTAATTAACGGCACTAATGACAATAGACTAATGTCTTGACTATTTTGGGGGAAAAAAAGGTTCATGAAATGTAGTAAAGAGTACGACACAGAGAAACAAGTAACTATGGAATTGTCCTCCTGTAAATGTGCAAAATTTCATGAGATCAAATTGCATCGCAATCAAACACGTGCTTGACTTTGTCAAAACTAAAAAGGACATATAAAAATAATTAGCAAGAAAGTTGAAAGTACAGTATCCTATGTGTTTGATTACAGAAACAAATGTTCGAAAGGACTCATAATGTATTAAAATATCACATTGTAACCATTTGCACTCAGATCAAGGAAGACTTGGATTAGAATATAGGACAATTTTCAGGCCTTACTAATCAAAGCACATGCATCCATTGATTTCTAATTGCAGGAACCACGTGTTAGCAATGAATCATCAACCTTCATTAAACTACCAGTAAGTAAGAGATGATTATTCATATTATTTTTGCTTAATGATGAAGCAAAATCAAATTAAAGGCCACAAGCAGATCCAATAAACAGAAACGCTACATGCCAAAACTATTCAATTTTCGTACACTATGCACATTCAGAATTTATCAATGGTAGTAGTGAACCTAGATTTAAAAATGAATGACATATTGGTTTCTTCAAGAGACTGTATCAGCACCGTATAGTGCAACAGTCAACATTTTGAAAATATGTGCCATGGAGACCTAGTGTTAGTATGATAGATTTATGTTTATGCAACCTATCCACAAAGAATAGAGACCTATTAAGCATTAGATACCTGGAAACAACCTTTTACTTGAAATGAGACTCTAGTATAATTGTCTTAGTTTTTAGAGAAATTGTATAATGAATGTTTTGAAGTATCATCTGGAAGCTAATACAAAACTTTGATGTTGTTTTTTCTTTTCTACCATTTTCTTATTAAATATATCTGTTTTGCATATCATAGTAAACATTGTTTCACCAAGTATGAATTGTACTGGATCTATATCAAGTGGGATTGATTACCAAGTCCTGGGTGGAACTTACCATCCTTACATGCAATTATTTGTAAGAGAAAATGGCAATAAAAAGTTCAAAGGTATGCTGTCACGACCCAAAATCGGGATCAGTGACTTTTACGTAAATAGCACAAAACAAAATCGATTAGAAGGCCAGTCAAATCGGTCAAAGAGCCAAAACATTCCCTGTGGACTTTAAAAATAAAGAAAATATAAATCATATCGAAAACTATTTGTAAACACTGTAATTTTACACATACCTTGATGATGATTTTCTTATTAGAACACACTTGAAATGTTTGGGAAAATTGTCAGGTTTAGTGATAGAAGGGAAAAATTCCCTTGAAGGTCCAAAAGAATAGTTCCAGTTTTGGCCGGACATCATCTATGTATGGTCGGCCATAAGACCATCATGAACGACAAGATATACCTAAGTCTGGTCGGATATGTGTCGGGTTTTCAGTTTTGCATAAGGATTCAATCTCTTTCATTCTCAACTGATTTTCATATAACCTCACTTTCCTTCTTAGCCAATTTCCTTAACAGATAGATCTTTTTCTGTTACTTTATTACTTTTATGGATGTGTGCATATCGTGTGAAATATAAACTATTTTGTGTGATTCTTGCATTAAAAGGCATGTGGATCCTCTTTAGAACCTGGATATTATACAGGCATCAGTAAGGGATCATTCTGAAACCAAATGATTTTAAGAGCGGACCTTGCGAGGGGTGTAATGCGGTCTTAAATCATTCACAGTGTCTTATACTGGGTAGGGACTCATTTATTCTCCGGTTAGTTTCCTGTGGACTATCCGTACTATCTACGAGCTGCGAGCCCAACAGTGTCACGGTTGCCGACGTCATAGGTATAGCGGTAATGTTGGGGCTTTTATGGGCAAATCCGAGTAAACACAGCGGAACTCGGAAAATCAAAATTTTCCAATTTCAATAATTGTTCTCGAGTAATTAAAATAAACATATTTATTCTAATTACTAAATACTCAAAAATTGAATTTTTTACCCAAAAATTCAATTTCTTCATTATTGCCGAATGACCCCTCAAAGTTTGCATTTTGTTCATTTTAGTCCTCAAATTGTCAATAGAATTTTAAGTGATTCCAAATCAATCCCAAAATGATTTATACATGTCCAATACATCAAAATATAAATTACAACACAAAATCACAAATTATTTTACAATTACCGAGGGGTCCCTTAATTTTTCAGGATTTACATTTTGGTCTAATCTTGTTCAAAACAAGTCAAGATGAAATCTAATCAATTCCAATTTAATATACATCATATATACAACACATATATGAAAAATCCCAAATTTGGAAAGGGTTAAGAACCCTAATTTTATAAATTCTTCAATTGAATAAATTATACAAAATTAAATAAATTCAACACTTTAATTCAATCTTCACAACACTAAACAAGTCTCACCACCTTGAAATAAGACAAGAACAATTTTAGGTCATGAATGAGTGGCCTACCAACTCTAGAATGACAACTTGATTATCAAATAACCAAAAAAGAGCTAATGAGCTCATTTCAAGATTTCTTTGTTAATCATACATGCAAACATCTTTCAAATAAGTTTCTAACAATTTAATTACAAACTAAGAGAGTAGAGACAACATCTTATCAACAAATGTTGAAGCTAAGAATGATAGAAATAATTTCTTAGTTGAAGAAAGTAAGAAATACTTACAAAATCCTTGATATTTGGCTTAAGTTCTTTCCTTTTTCTTTCAACTTTGCTCTTAACTTTCTTTTGTAATTGTTTTGGTAACTCAAACTTATGAAACAGAAATGAAACAAAAACCTTATGTATTTTCCCTACTTGGCAGAGAATGGGAGAGAAAAATACAACAAGATATTTTAAATTTTTGTTTCAATTCATTAAATGGAAAATGATATACTTTACTTTTGGTATTAGATCATTAAAGCATTTAATGAAAACCAACAAGTATTACAAATCATATAATTCCATTTACTAACTTTAATCATGACATAAGATATTTATAATTTAATTAATTTAATCATTTAACATTTAAATAATTAAATAATTAAATACAAATATCTTAAATATATGTATTATATTTATATTAAATAATCAAAATACATATATTAACGATATATGTCAAATATCATAATTTGACATTTAATTAATGTGTATAGAATAAAATCATTCATTAAATACAAATACAAATTAATTAGGAAATGAACATTAGGTCCCTTTTGCGTGTATTTTTCGTACAACAATTAAACGATTTATAATTAATCAATATTATTCATAAAAATTGCCCTAGTGCTCTACGAGTATATTTCATTAGTGAAACTCTCTAGGTTCAGGAATTTCCATCACGAAATCCAATTTCGTGTCAATAATCTACCCATCCGTAAATTATGACGAATACAGATAAACTCTCTGAACTATACAGGTCGAGGTCATTGCATACGTATAATCCCTCTGTCACAGGTATCCAGATTATTCCAGAGATATAAATATAAACGTCAAATCTCTATAGATATAATCACGTCGATGTTTCTATTAGCAATCTCTTAATAACACTTAAAACTAACTTCTACAATGTACCACGGGCCCATGGATTTAACAAATTGCTAACTCTGTTGGAGTTCTAAGGTCCCAAGAATCGAATAACAAGCATAAAACATACATGTGAATACATCGAGGAAGTTGCGGAATACTTACATCGAGCGGTTGAGCGATGCGGTGGACAACAAAAATTCTTTTTCTGCCCTTTGAGAAGCTCGGCAGTGAGCTGCAATGGTGTCCTCCATTTTCGGCAATCATCAACTTTGGAGCTCCAAGCTTTGTGTTGATTCCTTGCTCACGTGTGCGGTTCCCTATCACCTTCGCGTGAACCTTTTGTGTGCTAGCACTTGGCAATCTTTGCCACAAAAATTACCCTATTTCTTCCTCTCCATTCTTGGCAGTGAGCTGAGAAAATAGAAAGAAAACAGCCCACTTTGGGCATGTGAGGAGAGAAGAGAAGAAGTGAGAGAGAGATGAATGGTTGGTTAGATTTGTGTATCTAATACACATATTCAATTTCCAAAATTAATTACCAACTTTTCTCTTTCCAAAAGTCAAGCATTAAAGCTTGCCAACTACCACCATCAATTATGAATAGTGACATGGTGTCAATCACTCAAAGTGAAAGACATCTATCACTTGATTGACGATTGATGTGACGCTAGATGTGACTTACGTGCCGCACTCGAATTCGAAATGCGAATGTGCTCGCAAACACTCTCGGGCTCGGGTTCGCTAATTCCAAATTAACGAATTTTCCGTTGCGACGTAATTAAATCTAATTTAATTAAATAATCATGCCTAGCATAATTACTATTCACGTCGCTTACGAATTAATTCTAAATTAACTCGTTCGCCCGAATTAAAATCTAACTTCAATTCCGCATCGAAATCCAATTTCGTATAATATATCGAATATATTATTTAATCGATTAATTCCAAATTAATCGTTCTCTCTCTTTAAATGATATTTTATCCCAGATAAAATATATCCGCAATTAATCCCAGATTAATTTTCTCTCTCATCTAATTAATCCCAGATTAATAAAGTGCGAGTCATACGTCATCGGTGAATCTTCGGGAAGCGACCCATGAGATCCCCGGATATGTTGGCAGTAAATTCGGCCGTCGGACTATCCGAACACGTGAGTACCTAGTACTACGTATGTACCGATTTACAAGACAATGTTGGCTTCTAGCAAAGCGTCATGCCTACCCAATTCTCCAGAAACATGCTTACAGGAATAAGCGATCTATATCAGGCGTAGTATACGTAGTATTGCGTATTTTGATCCAGTATCGGATGATCACATGCAAGGCCTGGGGCTGGTACAGTGTCTGCCCCGTACGAAGCATATATCGGACCACTAGCAACTAGTCTCTTTATTATCGGATAATCATGACCAAGTCATATTATCCCAATGGTTGCAACCCTTAGAGAACCAGTTCTGTATCCATGCGCAATCATCATCTCCATATGACTGGAGTAATACTTCTGTCTTGACATCACACCCAACACACTACGATTCTCAATATACCCAGCAGAGGCGTACACAGAACCTGTTAAAGCCCTGGACGACCTAAAACCAAAGCATATTGATTGTCGCAAGTATTAGCGGTGCAAGTCTCAGGTTAAGACCAAATACACCTACCCTGATTTCGGACTTCCATAGACACATAGTCATACTACCAATGGAATTCCGAGAGGTCTATCCAGAGCGAAGTTGTTTTCTGTACCATCGGTAAAACACAACCTCCTACTACACTTGCATGAGTATCCTATACCCAAATATATGAGAACTATGTCGTTATGCCCTCACAACGCGCACAAGTGTAATACTAGTCTTTTACGCATTATCGATGTCCAATCTCGATAATACTCTGACTAGGGATATTTAATGATTAAACCTTCATGGATTAATACTGTCTCATATCATCTCAATCCAGGTACTAATCATAAGGACCTCCTATCATTTATACATCTATGCGATCTAATCACAAATGATAAGAGTGCAATCTCCTTTGTCACATAGTTAATTTGTACAACAACACCATGATCTGTACAAATAGTGACGCTATGGGTCATAACTGTCCAACAATCTCCCACTTGGCCTATAGCCAGTTACTCGAGTGTCTTACACCCGAACTATGTACGGTTCGCTCAAATTGCTGAGAAAAGGCTTTCGTCAGCGGATTTGCATGATTATCATTTGATGCGATTTATTCGATCATCACATCGCCACGATGTATGATCCGAACAAATCAGATGAATTGTCGAAGTATGTATCTGGATCGTTGATGAGACCATTAATTCCTTAGCATGCGCTGTAGCCTAGCTCAGCTGCTAACAGAACTATATCTAATCTAATTAGATTTATTATCGACCCAAATGGCTTCTATTGCTGCCTCAGCTGCAGCAATAACCCGCATTTGTTGTTTATTCGGTAACAGTATCTTGCTTGGAATATTTCCAGCTCACTGTACCATTATTCAAACTTTATAGTACCGTTTGCGACTTATAGTCGTTTTATCGGTTAGGAAACTTGCAACAGTGATCCCAGTCACTTCAAGTTCTCCATCTCCATAGTATAAGACAGCATCCTTAGATCTCTAAGATACTAATGGATGTTCTTAACTTTAATCCAGTGACTATCACTTGGATTGGCCTGTTTGTGAATCCATATGCTCAAAGCGTATGAGACACCAGGTTGCGTATATTTTTCAATGTACGATTTCTCAGAGAGTGGAAACAACTTTAAATCTAACCCAGTAGATCTTTATTCCTATAATAAAGGTTGTTTCTCCAAGATTCTACGGAGAATTTTTATGAAAGCCAAGCTTTCACCGATTGTATAATATGGAAATATCATTTCCAAGAAATGACATATTATCATTATTTATAGGACATCTACTATCAGTGCGCTCCCACTAACCTCCTTATATACACAAGAATCATTTTCATTTTGAATTAAATCATACACCATTATGATTACATCAAAACGATAATTCCAAAAACTCAATGCTTGCTTCAATCCATACATGGATCAAATAACCTGCAAACCTTGTTTGCTAGTTTTGGTACGACAAAACCGTCAGGATGTTGTAAACATCCTCCAAAAGGTTTCCGTTAAGGAAAACGGTTTTGGCATTACAGCTGCCATATTTCATGAATGAAACATGCAGCATCTGCAAGCATTATTGAAATGGATTTACCATGGCAACATGTAAAATGTTTCGTCGTAATCTACTCAATGTTGATAACGATACCTTTTCGCTACAAGCCTAGCTTAGTACGTTGGTATGTTGCCTTCCATGTAAGTCTTCCTTGAAGACTAATATAGTACCAATAGACACAATACCTTGCGGTACAACAACTAGTGTCTAAACTGTTGGTTTCTATTAAGGTCCCAAGAATGAAATCAAGCACAAAACGCATGTGAATACACAACAAAGTATGGGGGAATCATACTCACATTGAACGGATCTTGCGACGCGATGAACACAAGCCTTCAAGCCCCTTGAACTCTCGGCAGTGGGCTCCTTGTTCTGCAGTGGACTGCTCGGCAGTGGGTGGTGTTGCTCCTCCAAGAATCGGCCATGGATGTCCTCCATTGAAGCTCCAAGCTTTGTGATTCCAAGCTCACGAAATCGGTTCCCTATCACCTTAGGAAAACTCATTGTGTGCTAGCACTTTGATTTTGCAACAAAATCATCTCTTGCTTCTCTTCTTGTATTCGGCAGAACCAGATTTTGGAGAAGAAGAAGAAGATGGCTCAAAGCCGAATGAGAGAGATGAGGGAAGAAATGGGTTTCCTAGAAACCGTGAGTAGTGGAGAGAGAGAAGGAAAAAAATGTTTTTATATATATTTGATTTTCCAAAAATCAAATACCAAAAACCCTTTACAAATTCCAAAAGTTAAAAAGGCAAAAGGCAATCAATGCTTTTCCAACTACCACATCACTATTCACATCAATCAATCAATCAAGTGACAAATTATCACATCACTCAAAGTGACAAATGATTTGACGCTTGATGCGACTAGCGATTTGATGCTTGATGTGACTTGCGTGCCGCACTCGAATTCGAAATGCGAATGCGCTCGCAAACACTCTCGGGCTCGGGTTCGCTAATTCCAAATTAACGAATTTTCCGTTGCGACGTAAGTAAATGATTATGCCTAGCAAAATCATTATTCACGTCGCTAACGAATTAATTCTAAATTAACTCGTTCGCCCGAATTAAAATCGAATTTCAATTCCGCGTCGAAATCCAATTTCGTATAATATATCAAATATATTATTATAGATATGTAAAGTGTAAGTAGGAAACAAGATGTAATTGTGAGTATGATTCAGAAAAAGAAATTAGTAACAAAGTGGTAATGTTTGAACACAGATAAGAGTTTTACAGTTCACTCGGAACTGGCAATTATGTGTGATTATAAAAACAGTTTAGATTATTAAAAAAGTAAGAAACAGACTTACTTGTTTATCGCTTAAGGAAAGAGTATAGTTACTTACTGAGTCTTATGACTCACTTCACAACAGTGTTTGAGTTTTGCAGGTTGGTGACCTGATCGGTCGACCACAGACATTAGAGCTTGAGGAGCCGAATAGCAGCGTTGCAGTCAGCCAGTCACAAAGTCTTGGGAAAGTCGAGTCTTGTGTATAGGTTGAGTTTAAAAGCATTGTATTTGAGTATTGATGAGACGTGCTGAGCACGGATGCTTTTGTTGTAAAAGTTTTTGTATATTCGTATTTTCGGGCACGGAGCCCTGGTTGTATTATGTCTTTATGTCTGCATCGCATTTTAGTTGGGCCCTTAGATTGCATTGATGTTGAGATGCCGGCCTGAGGCCGATATTTTATTTTCAGGTTGTAAATGGATACTGGCTATAGGACAGGTTGCATGATGTTACAAATACATCATGCCGAAATTTTTCTAGAATCAGAGGCTTGTGGAGATGGGTTTAGCCTGTCTCCTGCCGGTAACATTGCTGCTAAGGCGGGATGTTACAATAATGGTATCAGAGCAGAGGTTTATAGAGTGTCGGTGACTGCAGCTGCTGGCTATTCGACTATCTCAGTAAGTATGTGTTGGTTTAGACCATATCGGTCTTTGTTTGATGTTTGATTACCAGTCTTTGCTTGTTGTTTTGTTTTAGTATGCCCAGGTCAGGATTCTAGGACGAATCTTATATAAGGGGGTGAATGTAACATCCCGAGTTATTATAGCGTTTTTGTGTGAATTTTATTTTGCGCGTGGGGTCGCGTCCGAACGCGAGGTTTATTTTATTAAAATGAGAATATTTTCATGAAATTAATTATTGGATTAACTTGAGGGGTTTTTTTGATATTTAACAAATTGGAATAAACAAATCTAGATTTTTATAAGTCACAAACACGTGTACTATTTACAAACACACATTTAACACACATGGTTTATATTACACTCTCACATATTTAACACTCTCACATGTGTAATATATATATATATATATATATATGGATTCAGATCGAGTGCTGAGCAAATTTGTGCTGAGTTTTGCTGATTTTTCTTAGATCTGCTTACACGTGTATTAATTTCCAATGAACGGCCACAATTTATTTCCTCTTTATTGGGCATTTGCAAAGTAACAATTACACGTCTTTATTGGGCATTGGCTATCTTCACAGATCAAGATGCTGCGATGGCTAAAGCTATTTCACATGTGATGCCTAATACTTACCACAGGCTTTGTACATGGCATTTAATGCAAAATGCCTTGAAGCATATGAATAGTGTTTTTAAAGGTCCTGGTGGGGTAAAAAGTGTATTATCCGTGTTTATAGAGTATATTGAAGGGGAAGATGAGTTTTTGACTGCTTGGAATAAAATGCTCGAGGAGTATGATGTGTCTGATAATAATTGGCTGAAAAGTATATTTGAATTAAGGAAGAAATGGGCGTATGCATATATTAGACAAGTATGGTCAGCTGGAATTAAAAGTACCCAACTTAGTGAGAGCTTTAATGCTAGCTTAAAAGATTACTTAAAGTCAGACCTTAATGTGGCACAATTTTTTATGCACTTTGAGAGGGTAATCAATGACAAAAGGTATAAGGAGTTGGAAGCAGAGTACGATTTGTCATATAGGCTAGTTAACATGAAAATTTCTATTAAAATGCTAGTACACGCGAGAGAAGTTTACACAAAAATTATATTTCAAGAGTTTCAAGATGAGCTCGAAGAAGCGATTGATTTGTCCATAGAAAACTCTACAGTAGAAGGTGATTGTTTTTTTTACACAGTTAGTGTGGATAGCTACTTTAAAAAGCGATGTGTGAAAAGAGAGATTGACGGTACATTATCTTACAGTTGTATGTTGTTTCAGAGGAAAAGGGTTTTATGTAGACATAGCATTAAGGTGAGATGTCATGGATGTCAAAGAATTATTCCTGATCAGTATATCTTAAAAAGATGGACAAACAAGCAAAAGCAGAAACTGTTCAATAAACTGTGGCCGTTCATTGGAAATTAATACACGTGTAAGCAGATCTAAGAAAAGTCAGCAAAACTCAGCAAAAATTTGCTCAGCACCCGATCTGAATCCTATATATATATATATTAAACACCTACATTTAATAAACACGCACACGTGCTCTAGATGAGCAGCACATACACACTAAAACAGAGAGAGCAGTCGAGAGAGATGAAGAACAATCGAGAAAAGAAAGAAAGAGGTCGAGAGATGAATGAAGAGAGAGAGACTGAGGAGAAAAGAATAGGTGAGAAGAGAGAGGGACCAAGATAGAGAGAGGAATCAAGTGGTAAGTACACTATACCAGTGATTTCCTTGGGCTTTTCCTATTTGATGATTTTGAATTTATGTAAAGAAATTGGAAAAAAAAATTGAATTGAATGAGTTAAATGATTAGAAATATGTCAGAGTAAATCAAATTCAGTTTTATGTGCGAATTTGGAAGAAATCGAATTGATTAAGGAATAAGAAGATTCGGCAGAATCCCTAGAAAATTGGGGGAAATTTGGGAAAGAAAATGGATACAATCCCTAGAATAGAAATTGGGAACAATTGTGTAATCATAAGTGAATGAAATCTGAAATTGAGATTAATAGTGTGGGTGGCCGTGAAGTTAATAAAAGTGAAAGTAAAGAGTGATAGGGGCAGTGAATTGGTATTAACTTGGAATTAGAGATTTGGAATTTGGGGTACGTGAATATTTATATAAACATATAAATATAAACGTAACTATGTTGGAGAGAGCTAAATTGGTAGAATGGATGAAGTACAAAGAGTATTTGGGTCGGTTATAAATAAGTAGAATTAACTGGTTTTAGGAGTCATGGAAATTATACTTTTAAGGTATAAGATTAAATACTATGATGAGTAATTTAGGATAATAATATAATGTATTTAGGTGCGATATATGGAAAAATTAGAAATAAAAGAATGTATAATGGATATATATATGCGTAATACGATTTTGGTAACAAGAGTTTGAGTAAGTACCAAATTGAAATTAACTTTGATAAATGCATTGAAGAAGTTGCTTGTATCAGTTTACACAGCCAATATGCTTCTTTAATTTCTTTTACTGCAATGACATTATGGTAATAAATCCATTAATCCTTTTATTTCCTTTCATTGTAATATTTATACTTCTTTAGTGTAAATAGAGAAATTTAGTTCTGGATTATTTATATATGTAACTATGTTTGATTACGTCATTGTTTGATACTTATTGTATTCTGGATTCAGCCCACTGTTTATCACTTGGAGGAAAGTGTTCAATGGTGGGGAACCTTGTTTGCGTGGATATATTGGAACTCTAGAAGTTCGTTACTTGATTAATGGCTTCAAGGATTATGTTATGACTAGTGCATCGAGGGATCGAAAGTTTCCTCCTATATTAGCTAAAAAGTTGCCACAACTGGAATATATAGTTTTCATTTTGACTAATTTAGAAACTGCTAACAACAATCATGACTGGGATTATTGAGTTTATTGACCTTGAATTTAATCTGAGGCGAACTGCCATATACTTGCCTGAAGTTGCTTTATAGCATGAATGCGGGAATTGAGTTTATGAGTTTGTATAATATTGATGGATGTAGATATGCATGAAACATGTTATGAAATTATTAAATTGTCATAGAGCATGTTTTTATAAGAGTAAAGTCTATTGTTTTTATTAGATTGTAAGTATTTAAAAAGCTGTGACCATTTATAATGAAAACGAATATGTATGATGTTTGCAAGGTATACTATGGTGATAGTATAAGCATTAGAGCATATAGTAATTAAAGATAAAAGCATGTAGAAAGAGTAGCATTTATACCTTATGCATGGACATATGCATGTACATATATAATGATATAAGTATAGGAAATGTATATGCATGATTATGCATTTCGATTCTCATAAATTAAGTTGAAATTAAAGAATGATTTTGAAATCCAAAGAGTTTAAAGGACAGTTTTCAAATGCTTTTGAGAGGTATTTCAGAAAATGTTTTACAGTTTTGAGATACAAAATATGATTTTATGTTTTTCGGGGCATGAGGGAAAAACTCACCCCAGTATGTAACTTGAGATTCAGTTGGAATTGACGGATATCATATGGATTCGGGATTTGGGATTTGACCCATCCCAGCTGTACACTAATTGGAATTGACGGATTTAGACACATGTGCACATGTGGAGGACTGGGGGGACGCTCCTAGATCCTCAGCGCTCAGATGGTACATTCCTGGGCGGAGATGCGCCTTCGGGCGGAGATGCGCCTTCGGGCGGAGATGCGCCTACGGGCGGAGATGCGCCTTCGGGCGGAGATTTGGTTTTCAAAAAAAGGATTTCAGATTTCAGATATCACCTTTTCAGAAAAGGAGTTTTGAGATTTCAAATTTTCAGAAAACAGTTTTCTAAGATACAGATTTCAGTCTACAAATACAGTTTTCAAAGAGATTTTCTGGAAAGAAAAAGTAAAAATAGAGTTTCAGCAAAAAGTTTTCAGAAATGATTTTTCAGAAAAGAATTTTTCAGAAAAGGATTTTCAAGCATTATAGAAGCATGGCATGTTAGAGTAGAGCTTAGTTTATAAATCATGCATATAAGTCATACATTCTGGTTATCATTTGAAATGCATATAATGGGCATTAATGCATAATAGCATGATTAATCTCTGTGCATAAAATTAATGTTTGTATGTATTGTAAGTTTACATAGAATGGGTATTTTGTAAGCACTAATCACTACAACAAAATTGACTTTTAGTGGCGAAATTTTTCGCCACTAAAAGCTATAATTTCGCCACTAAAGCTATTAGTGGCGAAATATAATTTCGCCACTATTTCGCCACTAAAAGTGCGACACAAAAGGTATTAGTGGCGAAAATTTATTTCGCCACTAAAAGTATACTTTTAGTGGCGAAATTTTGTTCGCCACTAAAAGTGTGTTTTTTTGGCCACTAAAGGTTACTTTTAGTGGCGAAAAGTTCGCCACTAAAAGTCCATTTTTTCGCCACTGAAGATGATTTTTAGTGGCGAAATGATTTTTCCCCACTAAAGGTAGTACATTTAGTGGCGAAAATTAATACCTTTAGTGGCGAAATTTATTTCCCCACTAAAAGTACTGTTTTTTTAAAAATGTAATAAAATAAATTAAATCCAAATTTTTTAATATACCATATGATATTTTATATTGTAAAGTTTTACAATACATAAATTTTGATATATTAATTTAATGATCATATACATTAATATATACAAATAGAATATTTGTATTTACAAGCAAAAAATATATATATATTGTTGTAATATCAAAACATACAAATGATCAACAAATTATAATTCAAAAATCAAAAATTATTGTTGATTCCGTCTTAGTTCTACGTTTACATTTTATATCCAAACTTTAAAATTGATGAGTCTCTTCAACAGTTTGTGATGGCATGAACCGACGATTGTTGCTCCGCTCCGCACAAGCTGCAATATCAACACCAGATTTAAAAATCAAATGCCTATTGAACCAAAACTTATACTAATAAGTAACAACATATGAGATAAAATATAATTTGATTGAAGGGAATGAAAAATGAGTGAAGAAAATGACAGAGTAGAAATATACATTTCCTCACTTTATCATATATTATTATTAATCAAAACTAGCCATGAATTGCATGAGTTGATTCTATATACCCAATACACAAGCATTGTTTCTAATTTCCCACATTTATAGAGGATTTGTGCACTAGAATTCCAGTTTTAACCACAGAATAAATAAAATTACTTAAGAAAAATAGAATACAAGGAACATACTTATAGCTCATGGACGATGACTGCAGTGCGCCAACCATATATGCAGAAAACAATTTTACTTAATCCACTTTCTACCAAAAGATTTACACATTCAAAAAAACCCATCAATCAAAACCAAAAAACTGCATCTAAACTCCTTCAATCAAACTCCTTATCACACCAAATTCCTACCTTATCCACTCCAAAAAAAATGAAACATAAACACCAGGAGACCCAAAACATTGATTAAATAAGAAAAACAAATAGGTACAAAAAAAGGACATGAAAAGCATCAAAATCCTTACCTTCAAGTTCTATATCATTTCTAACCTGACCACTAAATAAAAACGAATAGCAAAACCCTTGATTCTACCACTTCTCAAATTACAACGTACAAATTATATATAGTTATCTACTGTGAACTTCTGTACCTTTTTGAAATATAAGAGACAAAAAAATCACAAACTCTAATGTGCTAATACACATAAACACGAAATTAATGAAATGTAGAAAATTGCTCATTGAGAAGCGTCCATCCTTGCAGATTGCAATTGACTTGGCTATTGTATTTCCTGCCTGGGCTCACAGCAATATAACAGTTCATTATAGCCCACTTAAGTCATGAATATGGATGGTGTCTTGACTTTCAGAAACTGGATCGTATACTAATTAATTTTTTATCTTCTCATTTTGTTCTCTTCAAACAAATGACAGTACTGTATAATCCACAATGTGATTTAGCCCAGAACTGCATCAAACAAATGACAGTACTGTATAATCCACTCTACCAATCCCAAGTAGTAATTCAATCAAGTCCCAAGTTCCGAACTATGCCTATATCCAATCAAACAGAGAAAAGATACATAAGAATATCACATAATTTACTAGTGACTATATATCCACCAAATATTAAATAATTAATAAATAACACTTCCAAAGGCACTTTATAAAGAGTAAAAATATCGGCAAATTCAGTCAACAAGATGATTCTCAAGCACATATACATACCTTCGTAAGTATAACAATGCACAAAAACATCCAAATTTCCCAAAATCTCGCATGCCTTATTCACTGCCTCATCAAAAGCTCCTTCTCTCTCATCTTCCATATCCAATCCCACCACTTCAACTGGCTGCTGGCCCTTCAACGAACCCATCATCTTCTCTGCAACAGTGCTAAGACGGCTCTCATTTCCTATCAAAACCAATGTGGCCAAAAACAAAAAGAACCCAGAAATATATATTTTTATATAAAAAAAAATTTGATTTTTCTAATCCACCCACTGCAATTGCACAAGAAGAGAAAAAAGACCCAGAAACAAAATACAATTTTCACTGATTACCTGCAACCCCGTTTGGCTAAATGGAAAGCAATGTTCTGAGAAATCTCATCCCTATCAGATGTCAATAGCACTCTCTTAGCTTGATTTTCCATTCCCAAAAACAAAGCTACAGAAGTGAAATAAAAATCAAAATCAAGGGAAAAACAAAACAAAATTACAGATTGTTGAAATAGAGAGAAACGAGGCAAACAACCCTTAAAAGAAGTAAAAAAAAAAAATTCTGGCATGGCACTACTAAGATTTAATGATAAAGACTTACTTTTTATAACTAATTAAAGAAAACAATACACAAAAATAAATAAATAATCAAATAAAATTCATAAAAAGATGTATCTCCATTCTTCAGTTTAAATATGAGACAAATGGGTGAAAAATCACAAACCCTAGCTTTGGAGGACTTGCCTGAGCGTCGAACCGATTTTCCGATCTTTTAAGCCAGCGTGTCCAGCGGAGTGACAAATGAGAGAATATACGAGAAGATAGAGCCGTAATATAAAGAGAATAGAAGTATAAAGCCACTTTACGTTTTCAGGAAATATAAACCCAAGGTTTCTGCTGGAGCAGAAACCAGAAACCCAGCAATCTAGTTAGAAACCTAGAAAAATAAAAAAAGAAGAGAAGTAGAGAAAAAAGTTAATTACCTGTGGATGATGAAGAAGAATGATTTTTGATGAAGAAGAAGTGTTGAAATTTTGGGCAATTTGAAATTTATTTAGGGTTTCATTTGATGAACTGATTTGTAAGAAGTGTATGGGTTAAATTGACTGAAGAGTTGATGTAGAAAATGAGGGGGCGAAGGTTTGAAACGTGAAGATGTGGATTTTCGAAGAAGAAGGGTGAGGGATTTTTTGGTGGGTTTCGTTTGATAAAATTGATTTGTAAATGAAAAATTGTTTTTGTAGCTGTAGAAGGCAAGATAAAGGGTGTCAAAATTCTTATATTTTTAGTGGCGAAATCTATTTTCGCCACTAAAATATGTATTTTTAGTGGCGAAATCTTGATTTCGCCATTAAAAGTAATATTTTTAGTGGCGAAATAAAATTTTCGCCACTAAAAGATCTATTTTTTGTGGCGAAATCAAATTTCGCCACTAAAAGTAACCTTCAGTGGCGAAATTTTATTTCGCCACTAAAAGTAAACTTTTAGTGGCGAAAATTATTTCCCCAC
The DNA here is from genome assembly GCA_019454045.1 of Zanthoxylum bungeanum. Lineage (NCBI taxonomy): Eukaryota > Viridiplantae > Streptophyta > Magnoliopsida > Sapindales > Rutaceae > Zanthoxylum > Zanthoxylum bungeanum. The sequence goes on along the minus strand of SKCR01037032.1, from coordinate 19,482 downwards.
TAAAATTTCGCCACTAATAATTAATTTTCTTGTAGTGAATGTATCATAACATGATTTCTTATATATATATATATATATATATATATGTGTGTGAATGACTACAGTGGGATAAACACGGCAAGTTAAGGTAGAGCATAATCTACAGACTATGCATATTGATTATGATTTATGATTGTTATTAGAAGTGCTTAAATGGCATTGATGCATGATAACATGGTTACATTTAGTTGTATATATGATTGATGATTGTATGCGTTGTATGTTTACATCGGAGAAGCATTTTGTGAAACACGGGGGCAATAATAATGTGGTTACGCAAACATGCATGCAAGGTTGATAATAGTATGTTAAGTGTTTAATAGAAAGAATATTTTATAATGACCGATTTGATGATATTTCAAAATAAAGGAAGAAATGAAGTTATAATAATTACCTAAAATGGATTACTAAAGAGTAAGTAGGAAAGAGGAAAGATATCAGAGTAACGCAGCGGAAACGTAACAGGACTTAATACAATAAATGGAATGATAGAATGTGAGGACTATATTATAGATATGTAAAGTGTAAGTAGGAAACAAGATGTAATTGTGAGTATGATTCAGAAAAAGAAATTAGTAACAAAGTGGTAATGTTTGAACACAGATAAGAGTTTTACAGTTCACTCGGAACTGGCAATTATGTGTGATTATAAAAACAGTTTAGATTATTAAAAGAGTAAGAAACAGACTTGTTTATCGCTTAAGGAAAGAGCATAGTTACTTACTGAGTCTTATGACTCACTTCACAACAGTGTTTGAGTTTTGCAGGTTGGTGACCTGATCGGTCGACCACAGACATTAGAGCTTGAGGAGCCGGATAGCAGCGTTGCAGTCAGCCAGTCACCAAGTCTTGGGAAAGTCGAGTCTTGTGTACAGGTTGAGTTTAAAAGCATTGTATTTGAGTATTGATGAGACGTGCTGAGCACGGATGCTTTTGTTGTAAAAGTTTTTGTATATTCGTATTTTCGGGCACGGAGCCCTGGTTGTATTATGTCTTTATGTCTGCATCGTATTTTAGTTGGGCCCTTAGATTGCATTGATGTTGAGATGCCGGCCTGAGGCCGAGATTTTATTTTCAGGTTGTAAATGGATGCTGGCTATAGGCCAGGTTGCATGATGTTACAAATACATCATGCCAAAATTTTTCTAGAATCAGAGGCTTATGGAGATGGGTTTAGCCTGTTTCTTGCCGATAACATTGCTGCTAAGGCGGGATGTTACATTAATATAATGTCTAATAATTATATTTTTATATGTAGATATTTGGCTGAAATCGATAGAAATTGGATGAGCTCGGTGGATAGATTGAGTGTTGAATACCATAATGGAGTTTATAAATTCATGGAATCGGCAAAGCAACACATTAATTATTTTTATATAGAGATATTAAACTTCATGCTGACTGTGATGGTTAATTATTATTATTATTATTATTAATTTAACTTTAGCGTCGATTATAGAGTGGCGACGCTAAAAGTTAATCTTTAGCGTTAATTATCTATTTGACGCTAAAAGTTTTTAAAAAATTAAATTAGTTTTAGCCTCCATTATCTATTTGAGGCTAAAAGTTTTAAAAAATTGAATTTTCCTGAAAAAATTCCTTAAATTTTTATGAACTGCCAAAGTTTTAGCGTTGAATTATTCGACGCTAAAACGTAAAAATTTATTTACCAAAGGGTTATTAAAATCCCCAAATCGTTTGCCCTTCTCCATGACTCTTTACTTCTGCTTTCTTCTCTTCTCGGTTCTCCATTCTCTCTCAGATTCTGGTAAGTGTTTATTTTGTTGTTTATTTGAAAAAATGTATGGCTGAATTTTGTGTGTTTGTGTTATACATGCATTTGGTGATCTTATAATATGAATAGAGCTCTAATGTGACAATAACTCTCAAAGTTTGGAAGTGGGTTTATGCTTGGCCGAATGATGAGATTGATAGGGAATCTTGACTTATTATGTTGGGGGTGATGATATGTTATGAATTATGTATTGGATTAGTTGGAATTGTCAAATATAGTAGAGACCTATTATGCATAGCCGAATGGGTGGGTTAAAGAGGAAGGCTTGGAATTGTGATTTGGTAAAAATATAAATCATGTAGTTAAGCCTAGTATTAATGTAAGTACTGGTGTGTTTATGGAGACATTGTAAGTAGAGTTTAATGTCTTGTTGATGTTGGAAGTGTTGGGCGTGTGTGGGTGTGTGAGGCCGTGAACTTCATCCAGTAGCAAGGTATTGATGTTGTGTTTTGATAGCACTATAACAATATAGTTTGTGCATTATTGTGTTGGTAAATTATCATGATATGCATTTTTTAGAGTACGGTTGAATTGGGTGCATGGTGAAGGCTTGTTGTGCTATGTTGTTGGTGATGATGATGTTAGCAATATTGATGATGGAAGTGTTGTTGAAATATGGGCAATATAGGTGTTGTAAACAATATTTTTATATTAGATTCAAGTGTGTTTAGGGGATTATTAATGAGCTTAGTTAATTCATGAATTCACTTATAGCTAGAATGCATGTTAGAACCTAACCTTTTAGATGGCATGCACTCATACATCATTCATATGTCGGTTAAGGGTCACAAACAATTCGAAAAATGCTACTGCTATTTGCAAGCGGCATTGATGCTACTGTTAACAACAACAACAACATCATTGTTATTATTGCTAACATAAGCAAATCGGTTATTTTACTGTAATTCATTCATAATCCTGATCTCTCCCCTCAGATGTATTTCTCTTCTCCCTCCTCCTTCAGAGCACCATTTCTGGGATCCAGATCTGGTACTGTGTTTGCAAACCCCGAGCCAATCTTATTAAAATCTGATAATTGTATGTTCATCTGAATGAATTACAGAGCCATTGCTGGACCATGTGTTGGGACAGCTTGGACTCTTCGTCAAATTTGGACCACCATTTTACTTTAAAGGTTCTTTGGATGATCAATTGGGTTTCATGAGTGTGAAATTGAAGACTCCACATCCAGACCCAAGGTAAGAAAAAGTTTGTACAGAAACAGAGGAAAGGGGGGAATCTTTTCTCTGAAACAGAGGGGATATAATGGGCTTTGAAAAGGTTTAAACAGGCTTTTGCATTAGGAGTAAGGATATCTGGGCTTGGCCCATAATAGTTCCACCAATGTTGGAACCAGTTTGGAAGGCTTTCAATAGTTATTTTCGAATTGAAGAAAAATAACCATGAGTGGCTTTTCTTTGGATTTTGAATAAGAAAGGTATTAAACCATGCTTGTTGGTAATCCCAGTAAGAGAAGGATAAGCAGTGGTTTAGGCGATTTTGAAAATTGGCGGGGAAGAATTTGGGGCTATGAAGGGATTCTCCCCAATGCTTTGGAGAGAGGACTTTAAGGATAGTGGCTGTTGAATAGGCTGGCTCAGAATGAGCATCAGAAAGATAAAAATGCTTGAATTTCACTGATTCAGTGAATTCAAGAATGTCTTGATAAAAGGATTGGGGTTTTGATAAATCTCATGGTTTGAAAAACCAACCCTTTGGAAAAAGCTTTGAAAGAGTTACAAATGGATCAGAATTATAAAACCCATCTTCAAAACCAATCCGACTTTTGAGAAGGTTTTTGAGAAATAATTTGGGAAGAAGAACTTCCACTTAAAACGATTTTTTTTTGGGGTTTTGGAAATGGAGTTTCTCTAGAAGATGTCTTTTGGACTTCTTTATTTTTTGAAAAGCTTTGTAGAGCAAGAATAAGTTCAGGGGATTTAGAAATGGATTCAATCCATTCATTTACCTGTTCTGAGAAGTAATTGCTTTGGATGAAGATTCTTCTTCTTCTTGGATTGTGTCAACCGAAGATTTTATGGGAATGCCAGAGGCTTAATTTGGAATTGGTGGAGGAGATTGGGATTCTTTGTAGGTGCTTTGGACAGCTGGATCTTTAAGTTTGGCTTTGCCAGTGTCTTTTCTTTTGGGTGGCATTATCTGTTTTGAAGAAATTCTCTGGTTAGAAAATCTGGAACAGAATTTTTATCTCCTTTAATAAATTCAATTTCAAAATCAAAAACACTCAAAATTGCTTGCCAACGTGCAAAAATCTGTTTAGATGCAATGTTTTGAACATCCTTTTCTAAAACATGTTTTGCAGCTTTACAATCAATTCTTAGCAGAAATTTTTGATTTAGCAAATCACTTTGGAATTTTGAAATGCATAGAACAATGGATAAAATTTCTTTTTTAATAGTAGAATAATTTTCTGACAATCATTCCAATGGGCAGAAACATATTGTACTATTTGTTCTTTACCATTCTCAACTTGTTTTAGAATATCACCATACCCTAAGTCAGACGCATCAGTTTCAACAACTTTTGGCAAACTAGGGTTAGCTAAATATAAACAGGGGATTTCTTTAACAGTGTCCTTTATAATCTAACAGCTTTGTGTGTTCATCAGTCCAAGGGACAGGAACTTTCTTTAACCTATTATGTAAAGGTTTTGCAATCCTATTGATATTAGGTCAAAAATCAAGGACATAATTTAAACTTCCTAGAAATCTCTGGAGTTGGGTTTTATCAAGGATTTTATCAGGGAATTTATCAGCAAAAGCTAGAGATCTTTCTATGGGTGTGTAATTGTTCCTTTGGAAATATAATGTCCTAGGAACCTAACTTTTGTCTGAAACAGAGAAACCTTTGTACTAGAAACAGCTAGGCCAGCTTTCCTAGTGGCAAAATAGAAGGTCTTTAAATGCTTGAAATGTTGATCAATGTCTTTTGAGAAGATCAACACATCATCAATATAAACTATGCAAAATTCTGAGTAAGGGTTATAAATGTCATTCATAATCCTTTGGAATTCAGAGGGTGCATTCTTTAACCCAAATGGCATAACTGTTCATTCAAATTATCCAAATGGAACAGTAAAAGCAGTTTTATAACGGTCTTTAGGATGAATTTGAATTTGCCAAAAACCAGACTTCATATCAATTTTGAAAATATGAAAGCAGAGTGGAGTTTTTGAAGCAAATCTTTCTTGTTAGGTATGGGATACCTAATCCACTTTAGGGCTTTGTTCAAAGGTTTGTAATTGATAACAAGTCTAGGTGTTCCTCTTTCTATTTCAGAATGTTATTCACATAGAAAGCGGTGCAAGACCAAGGAGACCTTGACTTAACAATTAAACCTTTAGACTCTAAATCTTTGATCTCATTCCTACAATGTTTTTCTAGGTCCATATTCATTTGAATAGGTCTAGCTTTAGTAGGAATTTGATTTTCATCAAAAGAGGATTCATAAGGAAGATCTATCACATGTTCCTTTCTATTCCAAAAAGCAGAAGGTAGATCAGCACAAATTCTTTCTCAATTAAAACTTTGAAATCATTAATCTTTTGTTTTACAAAATTCGTTTGTAATTGTTTTTCAAGTCTTTCAATATTTAAATCCTTTTTTAAATAAAGTAAATCATTTGTTTTTTCTTTAACAAAACACTAACATGGTTCTGATAAACAGAACAAGCTTTCACAATATTCAAATTCTTGTTTTAGGTTTTTCTATAAATGAAAACTTTAATTTTTTATTCTTTGTTTTAAAGGTTATACCATCATAATTAACGGTATAAGGAGTAATGAGGTTTATGAAAGGAGTTCCAAGAATAACAGCATGATGTATATCATTTGTTAAAAGAAAGGAAGTCATGAATTCAAAACCATCATTTGGAATTGAAGCATCAACTTTGAAGAAGAAATCTTTAATTTTGAATTATTTGCGGCAGAAAGTCTTTCATGTGTTTTTTATGAAATCTATTTGGAATAATAATTTCTTTTATACAATTTAAGTCAGCACCTGTGTCAAACAAGGCTACTGTGTCAATTTGGAAATCTGATGAGAGGATTAAAGTAATCCAAATCAAATATTTTCTTGTTGTCACTTGTTTTAAAACAAAAAGAAAATCATTTGGGAGAGATTCAATACTATCAAGATTTTGTTTTCAGATTCATCATTGTCAGAATCTGGATCTTTCTCCGAGTTTCCTTCCAACTGACTTTTAAGAAGAAGTTGGATGGTTTCAGAATCATTTTTCTGTTTTTCTTTTAAATCTTTTATTTCAAACTTTATTTCTTGAATTTTCTTTGAAGGTCTTGAAGACTGGGTGTATCTTTTTTATTTTCTTCTTACTTAGGATCTGAGTAAGATCATAAGTATTCTGTTTTAAAACAGGAGTTTTAGAAGATTCTCCTTTGTCAAAAGTCTTTAGAAGTTTGTCAATATATTCTTTTTGCAAATCAGGATTTGAAAATATTTTACAATTTCAAGAAAAGTTTCTTGTTCTTTTGTCAAAACATTAAGTTTCTTATTATTTAAGAAGAATCTGTGTCAGAATCACTATTGCTTTGACTAGAAGTATCTGAGTCAACTAACTCATCCACTTGTAAAGGTTCAGAATTTCCTGTTACGGAAGAATTCAGACTCAGAAGACTCAGATAAGTAGATTTGTTATTTTGGAAAATTTCTTCACTGAGATCTAGCTCATGAAGTTTTTTGTTCATTCTACATATTTTGCATATGTCCGTATGTCCTTTCTTTCCACATTTATAACAAGTAGCTTCCTTATAATTGAAAGGGGCTTTAGGTTTAGAAGTGTGAAGTTTTCTATTGGACTTCTTATAAGGCTTTGAAGGCTTCTTATAGAAATTTTCTTTAGGACTAGGAAAAGATCTTTTAAAACCTTTTAGAAACTTTTACTTATTTTTGTAAGGTTTTGATTGAAGACATTTTCCTTCACAATTGGTGGAGGTACTAGCTTTGAAAGGATATATGTTGAACTGTTTACAAAACCTTCTTAGTTTTGATTTAATTCCTAAGCTCCCATTTTAGTGTTCTTCTGTAATTTCAAGTCTTGGCAAATATTTAAACCTTCCTTATATTGATAAAACTAACTAACTCACCATAGGTAAGTCTATCATAAGGGATATGGTTGTCATGGAGGGCTTTAATGGAATTCTAACCTTTTCACCTAGAAGGGTAGGTAAAACTAGCAAGGAATTTTTCCTTCCAAGTTATATTATTAGCATCATCTCTTAGAAAGAGCCGTGTAAAGAAGGTGGTTTTATAACTTTGGAAATCACTAGCTTTCTACATCTTAAGTTATGTAGTAACATCAGCATTTTTATCATAGGTAGTGGGGTCACCTATGAAATGGGAGGAGAAATGGTCAAAATTAAGTTGATCAACAGCATCTTGAATAGGACTGTTATATTCATCCAGAATAGGAACATTGTCTTCATGTTTGAATAGATTCAAGACATCTAAGTGTTGTTGTTTGGTGAGAAGATGATCCCACCATCCTTTAAGTTGACCGGTAAAACCAGCAACGAGAATCTCTGCAATTGTTTTATCAGAGGTTCATGTTTGGGTTTTGTAGGCATTTGCTGCCATAGTCATTTGTTGTAATAGGCTAAGATATTATATTCAGACATTCCATCTATATTCCATTCATAGACAGAAGATGCATTAAACCGGGACTGGCTTATTGCACTAGGCCTATTATCAACGGCTAGATCGGGAGGAGAATAAGAAGTAGCAGGAAGTGCTAATTCCCAATGAACTTTATTGACTTTAGAGACAGGCTTGGATTTTTCTTGAAAGGCTTCTATGTCAGAAGAAGCTATGGAAGAGTTATCTAAATCTAGAACTCCGATTCTACTACTAGATTGGGGAATATCTAGGGCAATATCAATTTTCTTTTTGAAGAGGAAGATGATGTTTCTATCCTATCCAATTGTTCTTTAATAGCTCTAACAAAATCAGATTTTGACTCATGGACAAGCTTCTGACTATCTTTAGAAACCTGGAATGGTTCAAAAATAGGCTTTTTAAGCTTCTTGTCTTCGTCAATCTTAATAGTCTTTAAAGGGGAAACAGTAATTGTAGACTGTTGGATTTGACTTTCTAGTCTAGTCAACTGTTTTCCTATTGTATTTAGATTAGTATTACAGAAATTATTCTGTTGGATAATACTATCTAAGTCTTTATCAGTGTCATTGGCTCTATGTATCTTTAAAGGTAAGGCTTTAATCTGAACTGAAGGTTCACCATGATCTATAGTTATATTTCTCAAGGGAGGGTGTTCAGATTCTATAGTTCTATCACTATCAGAAAGATTCCATTGTGGAATTTTCTTTCTAACGTTAATGGGATTTGATTCTTTAAAAGGGTAAGAAATGTCATTTTCAGAAGCATACATTTCAAACCAATCAAAAAATGTGATGTGCGCTTTATGCAAGTCTATAAATTCATAATAAAATTCTTGAATTTGTTTTCTTTGGTTTAAGAAATATTTAAAAAACCAAAGTCTTTTTCTTTATTCAAATCAGAATAAAAATCTTTGTGCAAAGAGGCTTTATCCAATTTGAAATCTTTTTACAGGACATTTATGATATTTTCCGTGACTGCAGAAAATGTTGGAGAAGTTGGGGGAGAAGGGTCTTTCTCCTCTTTACTTTGTTCATGTTGAGTACTAGTGTAGATAGGGTGAGGGATACTAGTAGTATAATCAACAGATTGCATAGAAGAACTAGGGATATCCGAGGTGGAAAACCTAGGTTGATCTTTGTATGACAGGTTCGGGATTTTAGAGAATTTTCTTTCTAAGGAGGGAATACTAGAAACAGATTCTAAATCACAGAACCTAGATGAAGTATTTCTTCTGAAAGATAATCTGACTTTTCCATCAGAATACTGAGTCACATTTTGTAACTCTGTATTTGGCTCAAGTTGTTTTGGAATTACTGGTTCAGTGGCTCCTTCTAGAATCCATTCATCAGGAAGATTGATATCTTTCCATTGGATGGGTCTAGGAATGACCGTGTTTGATTTTGAAAGATCAGTCTGCAAGAGAAGAGTTTCATCTCTTTTTGACTGGAGTTTATGTTGCGTATTAAACGCAGAATGCATAGCTTTGTAGGAGATCTTGTAGATCAAGGCAACGGGAATGGATCCTTCAATCATGTGGTAATTATGGGTTTTGATTTGAAGAATCATGCTTTTGAGGATATTTTTGTCTTTTAAGGAGACTGTAATGTTTGGGTAACAGTCAAAGAAATAGGTACTTTACAGAGACTTGATTCAATACTGCTGAGTAAAGAATCATCAAAGGAGATGAATCTGCCATCTCTTAGAACAGCTAAGATGGAAGTATCTAAGCCTTCTTTAGTGAGGGGCTTTATTCCAACTTGGATTAAACCAACATGCACATAATTAAATTTTTTATCTTTTAAATGTTTTAAAGCATGTTCAGAAAATAATTAATTGTCTGAAAAGGTTTTGTAAGAGTAATATCACGTTCTTCAGTCTTTATGATATAATCTGTTTTTAGAAAATCAAGCTTTTTGGTTTTATAAATCATGTCTTTAGAAATCTTTGGCAATTTCCAGCAGTCAATGGCTTTATCAAAATCTTCAATTATAAATTCTTCAGAGTTTACTATATTCTTTGAAATACTAGTCTTTTCAGTAGAAGAGCTAGACAAAGAGGAGGTTCTACAGAGTAGAGACTCCATGAGACTAAGCTTTTAAACTAAGACCTATGAGTTTGCCTACAGGTATGGGTTTACTGCCCTAAGCGGAATCCTATCCTTGACGGGCTTACAACCAGTAAAAAATTCAACAAACACACAGAAGATAATTTAAAAGAAAGAAAACATGAAATCTTTACAATTCACATCCAACCAACACCTAGTCTGATTTCATGTTCTTTCTTTTAAGAAAGAAATTCAACAAACACACAGAAGATAATTTAAAAGAAAGGTGCCAAAACTGAAGATGAGTATTTCCAAATCATGCATCAGCTCCTTGCTTCCAGGCCAGCGTCATCAGCTGCCAGCTCATCAAGTGGTGGGGAGCCACAGCCCTTTATTTCTCTTGGAGATGATAATGAAGACGACTGTTTCGGTATTCTCTCCTCTTTAAAGCATTAAAAAAAAAATATTTCAATTTATCATAATTGGATTCCCTTCACTCACTATTCTCATCACGAGAAAAAAGCTGTGGAGTCCAATTTTTTCAAAAGCAATTTGTCAGAAAGCAGATACCAAAGTCACGAGCATCTTGCTTTTCCCAACAACTCTGACAGACTTATGTGAAGATAAGGAAAAGTTTTCAAAGCACGTTGTAAAAGTCATAAAGCAAAAGATCCACGAGCATCTTACTTTTCCCAAGACTCAGACAAAGACATGAGAAGTTTCAACAACAACTGCCAAAGTTATAAAATAAAGGCATCTTACTGTAACGCCACATGGAGAAAGCAAAATTTTCAAAGCATCTTACTGTTTGTGATAATTGTAAATTGTAATAATTCAAAGTTGTTGGATGTTGGGTATATAGTTCCCATTTACCTTCAGTTGAAGGCATCCGCTAGTTATCAGACTATTCAAAAATTCTCTCTCTGAACTCCAAATCCTCTAAAAAACCCTTAGGTTTAAATTTTTGTTCTTGAAAAAGAAAATGTAAGCATTCGATTTGTAATATACAAAGCTGTTTATTTTCTTTAAAGTTTTATTTTCATAAAAGCATGCTTGCAGATTGATATTCATATCAATTTCTGCCATTAAGACTGTTACGATTCCTCTGGGGCATAAAGACCTGATCTCTCCTCTCAGTTGTAATTCTCTTCTCCCTCCTCCTTCAGAGCACCATTTCTGGGATCCAGATCTGGTACTTTGTTTGCAAACCCCGAGCCAATCTTATTAAAATCTGATAATTGTATGTTCATCTGAATGGGTTTACTGCCCTAATTGGACCATGTGTTGGGACATCTTGGAACTCCTTTCATAAACCTCATAATATATATATTTTAATATTCTATATCTTTTAGCGTCGAAAATATTCGTCGCCAAAATATGTCACTTAGCGTCGAAAATTTTCATCGCCAAATACGTCATTTAGCGTCAAAAACATCTCGTCTTCTCACATTCTTATTTGTGAATCTTCATCAATTGATTAGTATTCTCCATCTCATGATTGAGAAGGGGAATCCTAATTTCATAACAATCCGGGGCTTTCATCCCCGGACCATATTGTCCAACCGCCTCAACAAATATTTTTGAAGCGTTTAATGCTTGCATCGTACATCCATCGAGCAAAACTTCTACAAGCTCTTGCTATAAACTCTTTTTTTTAAGTGTCATTCTCATACAATAAAGTTTGTCTTCCTTTATTTTTTTTCAATGCAACTTCTGATTGCCCTTTTTTTTGGTTTTTTAGTAGCAACAACTCCTCAACACTAAAAACATACTCATCATCGCTTAGGGCCTCTCTTTATCTTTTTTCTTCTTTTCCATAAACTCTCGAATTTCATTCGTACATCTGGTGGACATTTTGTACAACCCTTTGCATTCCTATACGGCTATACGCCTCCAATAATATGTTATTTCGCACAATAAATCCTTTTTTTAGATACTTTACTCTTAAAATTTAAGATCTGAAGTGTGACAATATTTCCACGCGGGATCGGATTTTGAACTCATGATAAGCAACTTATAATAAATTTCATGATTTATTGATTAAATTTAAAAGTCATTATACAAAAAAATGAAGAAAAATGAGCAATATCATAAAAAGAAATGTTGACGGCTGGTTTTCGTCTCAGGGACAATAACGAAATATTGTTCCCGGGATTAACCTTCCTTCAGCAGTGAATTTGTTTGGTTATGGGAAACCAAAAGTAAACTTTGATAGAAGGAGAAAAGCACGCAGATTGACATAGGGGAGTTAACGTGGTTCGGCGGATTGAATCCAATCTACGTCCACGGGCACAAAACGGATGGGTGTTTTATTACTGAAATATGCTCGGCCGACCTGTTTTGTGGTCGGTCAGTGTGAAGACCGAGCTGTTTTACAAAAGCAATTTACAAAAGGCTCTCTCCCCATAAAATCAAGAAGAGAAAAACTCCTTTTTTTTACTTCTACGAGACTACCCTTCCTTATATACTAAGAATGAGGCGGTAAGATGAGGCGGTTGCTATTCCCATTTTGGAGAATCTTCCATGTGACACTTGCCTCATTTATTAAGTTCTCTGCCCTAGGCCCTGTTCTTGCCAAAAGTAAGCATGCCCTCTGACATCCTATCGCATCAATCTGACTCTTTACTGCCACACGTAATTAGTGATGATGACAGCCTGGTGGGTGTTCCCGGGAGATGACACGTGTAAAGGGAAATCATAATCTCGGGGCTTCTGTCGGTTGCTAAGTGGTCGGCCTAATATTTTCTGAGCCTACCGAACCATTTCTGTCCCGTCTTGAACTGCCCGAGCCCTTCGACTTACTAAAAATGGAGCAAAATAGGTATGAACCGAGCTGACGAGCTGATGTGGTTAGTTTATGGAAACCGCATCAAAGCACATATTATGGTCGGTCTCATCTGAGAGATCGCGTCTGGACTCCTGCTGAGCTGAGAAGTGGTTAATACTTTCTGAACATCGGCCAAGGGGGAAATTCCACCTCTGTCTCTGGCTTATAATGCTTGATTTATGTACTGATCTTTACCATCAACATCTATCAATAGTTCTTGGTATCAACGAGTTTGTGAGTTGATGCCGAGAACTATTACAAGTATGGTGTACTGTCGCCCTACTGGTGGTTGCTTCTGGAATTTTTAGAGCAAACCATTTCCGTGTATACTTTAACCAAGTCCTCTCTTGCTATTCTCAAGTATCCATCTGCCGAGAATCCTACTACTAACTTCAGTTCTGCTGAGGGGAGCTTTTGGAGGGTAAAGATATTATCCTATTTGCCCTTCTTTCAGAGTGAGTTTAATATCCCGAACCCACGTTTGCTGTATCCATGTTTTTAGTTCTTGAGAAGTCTACTGCTCGAGTTTCTTGTTTTTGTTCTTCGAAGTATCTGCAACAGAAGCTAAAGGATCTTTTCTGCCGAGCCCGAACTAGAGGTCCTGACTCCTCATGATGACCCTGAGGTGTTTGTATTGTAATAGACAATATTCTCGTGCTTTTTTGAGATCATCTGCAACCTTCTTTCACTTGCTTATCTATGACCGCTCTGCCTGGTAACTCCATGTGATCTCTTCTCTTCTCCCCTTTGAACCTGGCCACCTTTGAACCTGGCCATAAGACGAACACTTTGTTCCCGAGCTGATGACGAATCCACTTGGTGGGGCGTAATCTGACTTCATGCTGAGAGGAAATATCTGGTTCTGGGGGAATGCTACATCCCCAGTTCAAAGAATCAGACTCGGTAGGATTCACCCCAAACCCGAGCTGAGCAAGGTACTTGGATCTTGGGGAATGTCACATCTCTAGTTCAAAGAATCAGACTCGGTGGGATTCACCCCAAACCCGAGCTGAGCAAGGTACTTGGATCTGGGGGGATGTTACATCCCCAGTTCAAAGAATCAGACTCGGTGGGATTCACCCCAAACCCGAGCTGAGCAAGGTATGAAGCATCGGCAGAACAAATCCAGTCTCGAGCTAAATAACCATATGGCCCCGGCGGAACGAAATCCAGCCCCGAACCGAATAACTTACCAAGACTTACACGGAAGGGAAGCAAATCAACCTTCGAGGCTCTGCTAACTCTGGCGCGGGCGTCCCCTTGCCAGACCAGCGAAAAAAAAAAAACAAAGATTTAGAACAAAATTGGTAAAGGTGGGGGTGACTTAGCACATACCCCAAATGAAAAATTTTACAAGTGCAAATAACAACGCGGATGCCTCAAGACAGCGTCCTGTCCGAGGTCTCCAAAACATAATTTCTAATCTCTCAAAGGCCTCGGCGGAATGAATCCAGCCCCGAGCCGAATAACCATGAAGCCTCGGCAGAACAAATCCAGCCCTGAGCCGATGGCACACAGAGGCCTCGGCGGAATGAATCCAGCCCTGAGAATAAACCATCATAAAGCATCGGTGGAACGAATCCAGCCCCGAGCCGATGGCACACAGAGGCCTCGGCGGAACGAATCCAGCCCCGAGCCTAAACACCATGAAGCCTCGGCGGAACGAATCCAGCCCCGAGCCGATGGCACACAGAGGCCTCGGCGGAACGAATCCAGCCCCGAGCCTAAACACCATGAAGCCTCGGCGAAACGAATCCAGCCCCGAGCCGATGGCACACAGATGCAAGCCATGAGGTAGTTACGCTCCGGCCTCGGGAGTCTGATACTGCCACGAGGGGTTCACGCGCTCCCTCATGCACTTCATCCCTTGAAGTAACTCAGATCCACTTAAAATGAAAGGAGCCAGGTCGGCGCACTTTACCCGGGGGTTTGATAATGACACCAGTGTTTGGCGTGCCACGGGTTTGGTGCCCTTCCTGGCCTCCAATCATTACCTTCGCATCGAGCATGCCAAAAAAATAATGAAAACAACTTTCACGTTTAATTAACAAACAAGCGAGATGTGCAAGTTTCTTAAAAAAATGAGAGTTTTATTCATATTTAAAGGACATACTGCCCTTCTTACAACTCTTTGCGGGACATTTTAAGAGAGGCTTTTACATTTTCTTTCTTCTGCTTCCTATTTTGCGGTCCAACCGCGTCTTCTGATCCGAGCTCTGAAGACTCCCGATGCGTATGCCATAGTTGTAAACTTCACACTCGAGCTGGCTCCTGTATCAGGCGCTCCGTTGGAATCCTTCGATCTGAACTTGATCCTAAGGTTTCCAAGCTGGATCACAAGGTCTGCCGAACCAGGCACTCCGTCGGTGCTCCTTTAACAATGCATTTCTCCAATGCCTGGTGCCTCCCGATCAGCCCTGGGCTTCCTGGCGAGGCCGCCAGTCTTCGCTTTGCGTGGTTTTCCCGAATACCTTTCGCCTACTTTCCTCTCATTTGGGGAAGACCACCACACCAATTGAGAACTGGACCGACGGATGTCCCCCTTCGCCTTTGGCTGACTAGCTCCCTGATCAATCCTCTAGCACAAGTAACTTGCGAAGCTGGCGATCGAAAGTTTGGGAAGTGCATTTCCTTCCTACTGAGGAGCCTGGTCAGCCGTCGCCAACGGATGTAACCCATTCCCGTCGTTACATTTCATTCGACAATTCACCCCGGATGGGTGTCCGTTGGCCAGTATTTTTACATTTCATTCCACAATTCAACAAGAAAATATTTTTATCCATACGGACCATTTCTTCCTCCCGTTCTGGCTTGCTTCTTCCCATTCTTCCCCCTCCCGTCCATTCTGCTGTTGAGCTACTTGTGCAAACCACGACTTTCACCTTCTACCATCATCTTACAACGCGAGTTGCTTCTTGTTCTTTCCCCACAGACGGCGCCAACTGTTGACGGCTGGTTTTCAGCAGTGAATTTGTTTAGTTATGTGAAACCAAAAGCAAACTTTGATAGAAGGAGAAGAGCACACAGATTGACACAGGGAGTTAACGTGGTTCGGCGGATTGAATCCAACCTACGTCCACGGGCACAAAACGGATGGGTGTTTTATAACTGAAATATGCTCGGCCGACCTGTTTTGTGGTCGGTCAGTATGAAGACCGAGCTGTTTTACAAAAGGAATTTACAAAAGGCTCTCTCCCCACAAAATCAAGAAGAGAAAAACTCCTCCTTTTTTTACTCTTACGAGACTACCCTCCCTTATATACTAAGAATGAGGCGGTAAGATGATGCAGTTGCTGTTCCCATTTGCAGAATCTTCCACTTGACACTTGCCTCATTTATTAAGTTCTCTGCACTAGGCATGTTCTTGCCGAAAGTAAGCTTGCCATCTGACATCCTATCGCATCAATCTGACTCTTTACTGCCACACGTAATTAGTGATGATGACAGCCTGGTGGGTGTTCCCGGGAGATGACATGTGTAAAGGGAAATCACAATCTCGAGGCTTATGTCGGTTGCTAAGTGGTCGGCCTAATAATTTGCCGAACCTACCGAACCATTTCCGTCCTGTCTTGAACTGTCCGAGCCCTTCGACTTACTAAAAGGGAGCAAAATAGGTCCGAACCGAGCTAACGAGCTGATATGGTCGGTTTATGGAAACCGCATCAAAGCACATATTATGGTTGGTCTCATCTGAGAGATCGCGTCTTGACTCCTGTTGAGCCGAGAAGTGGTTAATACTTTATGAACATCGTCCAAGGGGGAAATTCCACCTCTGTCCCTGGCTTACAATGCTTAATTTATGTACTGATCTTTACCATCAACAAGAAATATAGTAGAATCCCATCCCACATCTAGACTAGCACAATTCTAAAGCACAATACAAATTTTCCATAATTTACGAGGCATGTTGATTTCACTGCAACAACAAATTTAATGAAAGAAAAAAATTATATAATGATAATTATTATTTTATAATGCAAATTCATGTTGAATAAAATATCCACAGTTTACGAGGCATATTGATCTCTCCGCAACAACATGCAAAAGATGAAAGCAATCAACTTCCAGCCTTCTAAAATTGTTAATTAAATAATGCTAAGCGATTTTGAATTCAAGAAACATGCCAATACAAAAGTAAATAAATTCAAATTTACACTCAGTTTAGAACAAATGAATTTCATAAAATTTGTGAAATTTATTTATAATTCTAAAAATTAAGTTTGGAATAAAAAAAAACGTTGATTTCAATTCCATGATTTTAATTTTATGGAATTGATTATAACTAAACCAAATCCCAATAAAATTGATGGGATTTCCAAATGAATTCCACACAATGAAAACAAATAATTTTATTTGACAAAATTATCACTTTTTATTTTTCATGTTATATTGTTCCTTCTTCTCAAGACTATACTGTTCTTTTTCTTGTAACATCCCCCTCCAGGAAATGCTACCGGGAGGGAATATGCCGACCTATCCCCATGAGCCTTTGACTCTCTGACTACAACTAATCTCATCTCAAATATAAACTCATGCATGGGACCATTGCCCAACTCAACAACACCGATGCATTTTATTACTTATACTATATACTCAATAATGCTTTACAGTACAACTCTGATAGCGAACACTTTAACACATTACGTATGCAATCTCTATTATACAACATGTATGATGCACGACTTTACTTAGAATTGACTGAAATGCAGCTCTGACTTAACCTGGTGGACTCAAACCTTCTAGTGACTGCCATCAGTATT
The DNA here is from genome assembly GCA_019454045.1 of Zanthoxylum bungeanum. Lineage (NCBI taxonomy): Eukaryota > Viridiplantae > Streptophyta > Magnoliopsida > Sapindales > Rutaceae > Zanthoxylum > Zanthoxylum bungeanum. The sequence goes on along the minus strand of SKCR01037032.1, from coordinate 2,366 downwards.
CATCATCTCAAACTCGTCCTCCGAGTATACCTGCAAAAAAGAGAAATTGGGAGTGGGGGGTTAGATCGTTGAACGATCTAGTGAGTGGAAAGTTTAAAACGAAAACTGAAATAATTTACAAAACATTTATTTGTTTCTGAAATCAAAATCATCTTCAAGAAAACAATGTTTTCTTAAAACTCTTTCATATCTGAAAATCGTTCTCTTTATGTGAAACTTTCTGGAAACTCTTTTATGTTTGTAAAAACTCTGAGTTTTTATGTAAAACTGAATTCTTTCTAATTCTCTTTCATAAAACCATCATTTCTGAAAATCATATCTCTGAAAATCTGTCTCTGAAAAATCTGACGTATGAGGGCGTTACATATTATTGTCCCTCATACGCCTAACCTAAACTAGTGGTCTTGGGGCGTACGTATCACCGACCCCAAGCCGTTGAACTAGAGCCAGGTGTGTCGATCCATGCTATCATCCTGACCCTGAATCTAGGGTCTAGAGGCGTTACGTCTCGCCATCCCCCTAGCCCGAATCTAGGATCTAGGGGTGTTACGTATTGTCGTCCCCCTAGTCCTGCTCTACATGTGCACATGTTGTATCTGTTAATTCCATAAGTTACATCGGAGGTGAGTTTTTCCCCATGTCACCAAAAATCAATAAAATCATGTCTTTGAGTCAAAATTTCTCAAAATATTATTATTCAAAAAAATAACTGGAAATAAACTTGGCTAACGCCCTATGTGTGGAAAACTAAGTCTCAATTCAAGAACATATAAGTAAATACAATTTTGAAAAGAAAACATCCACTCACTGATTTAGAATCTGGCTGGTATTCCTTCACTTCGTCACAGAAAATTATGGTTCATGCTGATAATCTAAAATCGATAAACTTAGTTAGAATATAAGTCGTGGAATATGCTTTGAGACTATTATCACTATATGACGTATTATGTATGTGACTTGATGTAGTGCGTAGATATATGCTGATATGAAACCTTTAGGGTGGGTCTCTAATATTCTAAGTTGAAACTGAAATGATATGAAACTATTTATGTCTCTTGTCGCGATGCCCAAACAATCAGACCGAGGCAGAGAGGTAAATTTATGTTTTGCATCATGACACTAAAGGTTCTGTATCACGACGCCCACCTGACCAGACCTGAGGCAGAGAGAACTCTTCTTGCTCCACGTCGCGATGCCAACTGTAGAGCGTCGCGACACCCACACGACCTGACCGAAGGCAGAGAGCCTCTACTTTTACGAGTCGCGATTTTGGGTGTTGAGCGTCGCAACGCTAGCCTGATTTCAGGGCCTAGCATCAACTCTTCAATGACATCCAAGAATCCCCTCACCCTTAGGCTAACACCAATATATAGCACTTCCCTAAACTCCAACATAATACACAAGAAGCATAATCAACCCCCAACTACTATATACCAATTGATCAACATCCATACATAAGAAACATACTCACTCCCCAACTACTATATACCAATTGATCAACATCCATACACAATAAACATATTCAATCCCCCCTAACCCATTCACATACACAAAAGCCTTAATCCATGCTAATACTATCATAACACCCTCCAAAATGCATGCTAACAATACTTCCAATGTTAATTAAGCACATCCAAATCCTAGGGTATGCAAGGTGCGAATTTGGACTTTTATATTTCAAGCTCAAAACTGAAACTAGAAGAGGAAAATGGAAATGGAGAGTACTTGGCATGCAGATGTGCTTGGAATCATCACTTGTTGCATCTAAATTAGCTTGAGAAGAAGAAGAAGAAAAATTGGAGAATCCTCCATAGTATATGTAATATTCAGGTCATCCGTAACATGGTCGGCATAATAAATAATTGTGCGAGACATGTAGTATTTATGAAATAGCATATATAATAGGTTTTACCTTAGAAATCCCGACCGCAGACTCGGGATTAAATTTTCAAGTTTTGACATTTTTCCGTTTGTTAAGTTGTCCGTTTTGTTATAATTGTTACTAAAATTAGCCATTAACATTTTCGTTTTAACTCCGATTTTGAAAAATCTTATACCGTTGGAAAGCCCAATCAATTACGCAACAAACTTTGTGTTGAAATTTCCCAAACTCAGACCAGAGACTCAGAATAGGTCAAAAAAGTGTGCCCAAAGTGGCTGTCACTGCACAAATCCGAGAACAAATAAGAAAGTTACACTTCGCCAACAAAAGCCACTCACTAAACCAAACAAAAATCTGTCCCCAAGTATAAAGAAGACAATATTCACTCCTCTTTATCCAGCCCCAAATTTCGAATTTGCTTCTCTCTTTCACGCCATCTTCATATTTCTTCTTCATGTTTCCATCAATTTCTCATGATAATGGA